>JADKLZ010001913.1:23300106-23312854 GCA_021533235.1 Biomphalaria straminea
TCCCTACAAGGCCTATGCCTTGACCTTGTATCTCCGCTCTTCTGTTCGCCAGCCTCACTCCCTACAAGTCCAATGCCTTGACCTTGTATTTCCGCTCTTCTGTTCGCCAGCCTCACTCCCCGCTAAAAATTTCTTTGCGTTTCTCGGTTTTCTCTTAATGTGGCTCAAGATCTACTACCTCATTTTAAGTTTATAATATCGATTCCTCAACTCGGTCACGACATTTTTTCGCCTTTAAGATCTACGCTTTCTGTGATTAATGTCTGGTAGATTCCTCAAACTTTTGAGACTTCCATTTCTGCCGTTTGTAAGTCTATAGTATAGCAATGTGAACATGACCAGGGTATACCTTGCCAGACTCCGCCTTCAGTGTTTTTATTCTTGTTGTAAAATTAAAGAGGAAGAAATAAATGTGTAATTATATGTGTATCGAGGTTTCCATTTAGTCTTTGTGATTCGAGGCGTAAATGATGTAACGCTTATAAGTTTCTATAACGTTAACTAGGGTGTCATGTAGCCAACACAACAACCCTACGCTCTAAACTTTCCCAAACTAAAGGTAAGGAACCCAATATAGTTGGGTGGACCCAGGACATTCTAAAGTTCGATTTCTTTCATCAAGATTCGATTTGGCTCAGAAACTAAGTGCTTTACGCTTACGAATTACCCCAATAGACACTCCCTCAACATTATATCTGTAATGTCTTAATCTAGTCTTTCTTGCTAACAAATAATTTACATTAGAATAACAATTTGGTTTCCTATCAGTCAACACACTCCTTTGCTTGATCTGCATTGGAAATACAAAATTCAATAGAGTTTGTCCCAGCTAGTGAAACAAAAATAAAATGTTAATCTTTTAAAATAAGGTCACAAAATGTTGTCCTAACCATACAATCATTTCCCTAATCTCTAGTCCTCTGAAAAAAATAGATTGAAATGAGAACATAGGAACTCTAAACTGTCTTCTTAACTCTTTCTCTCCATAATTATTTACAACATTCTGGTGGAACCAACGTTGGTATCGTCAGTAAGGAGAGAAAGAGTTAATGTAAAACCCACGAACTGTGTATATTTAGATTGTCAGAAGACTTAACTCTTTCTCTCCTAATTCACGATACCATCGTTGATTTGACCTCATTAATTTAATTAATGTTTAATTGTCTAAACTTGACTTTGTGTTATATAAAAAGAGCCTGCTTTTCCCGTTTAATTCTATACCAAATACACCATTTTCTGATAACAAAAAACAAAACTATTGACAGGGTAGTGAAATAGTTATGAGCAAAAAGGAAGAATTCCTTCGAAACGTGGAGAAATAATAACAGAGAGAAAGAGTTAAGTAAAAAGGTTTGTAACATGCTTCAAATCATTATGTCGTTATTAATAGACTTACACTCACGATTCTTCCAAATGATCAAATACAGGGGCGGCCCTAGCAGTGCGCGGGGCCCTGGGCGAGCGTCATGTGCGGGGCCCCTAGCTGTAAAGGTATAATATATATATATATATATATATATATATATATATATCGTACCATATCTCGCTAACGGGGCTAATACGTCTCTAACGCGTAACAATAACAATACAGTATGTCCGCCTCAAAGCTGTGGGCCTTATTTTTGTAACAAAACATAGAGCATTACGTAGGTACTTATCTTATATAATACAGACGTTACTTCAAAAAAGATGATTATGTCCTACGCGCCATGCATTCAGTCATGCATATTAACCAATGACTTGAATTTTTGCCATGAATAAGATAAGTGGAATTAATTTGTTTTAGTTGTTTTTTTGTTACTCTTATTAATTGACATTTTTCTTGGTGAAAAGACATGCTCTAATCTGATTCCCATTTATGTAATTCATCTAATTCTCTTTCTAAAATTTCTATATCTCATGTTGTTTTTATTGTCCTATATATTATGCAATCGTGTGCGAATAATTTGACTTTTAATCCTGAACTAATACAATTTAGTAAATCGTTTGTATATTTTAATTGTTCTGCATTAACAGATGCAAATAAAAAAAGAAAACACTCGCCACTACTAGATTAATATTATTGTCTCCTCTTTCACTCTGCCGATTGAAGCCAATACGATGTTCTATAAGAATAAAGTGTGCTCTAGGAGTTACAGTGGTCCATTCACTTTAGCAGAACCGACTTTTGCGGAAGGGCTGTATTACCGGTTTTCAAAAAAACATTATAAAAACAAGATTACAAAGACAGTTTGTGTGGAAACACAAACTCAAAATCGGCACACGAAGTGTATCATCCTGGCAGGTAAATAGGCAGGTTTCAATATTTTCAGAAAGAACATCAGAATGAAATTCTATCAAAGACAATAGGCAGAGTAGAATGGAGAAAGAAGGTTGAGAGATCTTGTGTGGTGCCTCAGCGGTCCAGCAGACCAAAGGATAGTGAAAGTGAATGTGAAGTTCGACGTCCACTTCTCCTACCAGATTATGAGACGCGATAATATTAAAAACTAATCATCCATTGTTGTTTTAAATTATGTCCAACTTATATACATACTAAATACATTTTTTCTCTTTAAAAAAGTAAACATTTTTTTACGTGTAAATGTAGTAGTTAGTATAACAGAACTTTAAAAAAAAAATAGTCATCTCCTACATTAAAGAGCTTCCTTTGTTTGTTACTATTAATAGTGAATAGTTGTAAAAGGGATGCATTTTTCTAAAGAAACTGCTAGCCTAAGTGATTTAAAAAATTTGATTCTTCGTTTTCAGAAAACTAAAAAGTAGCCGCTACATCAGAACTTTGAATGGTCTAAAATATTATGATGTCGGATTTGCACTATCTTTTCTAGTTTACGAGATCTAAACGGGATGGACGGACGGACGGACAGACATTCCACACAAAACTAATAGCGTCTTTTCCCCTTTCTGTGACCACTAAAAATACTCCCGCATTGCTCTAATGGTACTAGTGAAGAAGGAGCATTCTTATCATATACGTAAGCTTTTGCTGTACACGTCATCGCCAAACTTGCTGGAAGCTGATACTGTTTATATCCGAAAATATTATACGTTTATGAAATTAAACAGCCAACTGCGAAAATCTGACCTTCGCGTGCGGTCTTAGGACGTATCAACAGTCGAGAATACACTGTATTATTGTTTAGTTATTTTAAGTGCTTTAAAAATAAATAGGTGCCGATACTCAGTGATGAATTACCTAATTTTTAACTACAGATAAATTATTAATAAACGCTTAAATACAAGAACATTAATAATTTTCCCCCACATTGAAAAAAGTGAAGTAGGCTTACGCCGTACCCGTGTGACGTCTGTCTTAACCGAAACTGAAGCAGTACCGGTATTTTGAATTTAAAATAATGAAATTAAGAGCTTAAATGGCAATTGGTATAAGAAATATACTACGAAAATATTGAGTAACAAGTCCTTGTTTATGATCACTCATTTAGTTTTCGACGTTGGTGACAATAAAATCTCCCAGCGCGGGGCCCCCCTCAGGCGCGGGGCCTGGGGCGGTTGCCCCACTTGCCACCCCCTAAGGCCGCTACTGATCAAATAACACCTGTCGTCGTGCATAAATACTGTTTTGATTACATAGAGACCAAACTTATGTCTTCGATAAATACAGATCAAAGCACAAAAAGATATTATACAATTGTTTCTCTCCACTCAACGTAAACTAACTCTTATTTTATTGGAGATTGATTTTCATACATGGCCCTAACATGGCAGAAAAACTATAAAGAACTAGCTTTTTTTTTTTTGTTTTCGCTATATCTGGTGTGAAAAATAAAGCGAAATATGATAATTTCTTTAAAAAAAAAAAAAATATCTATAGGGGAAGAACTCCGCCCTTAAAACTATAACTATCAATAATATAAAAGTTATTTTCGTTATTCGATATCAAACAAAATAATTAATTTACAATAATTAGTTGACTTAATTGGATAACTTCTTTATTGATTCAGGTTTTCTTAGGTACATTAAATAATTATTGACAGTTTCAACTTGATCCGAGAATGCGTGAGGGAGAAATAATGTTGACAATTATTTAAGGTGACTAAACCCAACAAATTTAGCCATATAAGTGATAGTGAAGGATTAGAAACCCTCGTTGATATCAAACAAGATAATTAATAATTACAAGTAATTAATTGACTAATTATTTTTTATTGATTCATGTATTGTCTATGCCAATGAATAATTGTGCAAAGTTTCAATTTTAGCCGAGAAAGGGTGTGATAAAATAATCTGTACACACTTTATACTGACAGACAGACAGACAGATATATCTTTTGAATTCATATCATCTTTATGAAAAAAAAAGGGAAATGTTGATAAAGTATGTCTTTTTTTGTTATTATGAATTTGATAATTTGTGTGCAATGCAGGATCTGATTTTCTAAGCTCTGTAGCACAAATAATTTCAATGTGATGGAAGCACTGGTCTTTCACTGCCATAGGCTCAACCTATAAATTATTTAGAAACAAATGGGCAACCCACGGATATAATTGTTGACATTGTTTATTCGAGTATCTGGAATGATTTCCACTTGACTAAGGAAGCGAATGTGTTAATGTTATGTGTCAAGTGTGTAAACTGTAAACGAAGTGTGTAAATAAAGTTCTTTTTATGAATCTGATGTTGTTGCGTTGGCATTGTTTCTGGTTATTAATTAACAATAGTTGTGCACATTTCATTATATTGTATCGCATTCAATAACAAAATTACACTTAGAATTTCGTCTCAATTTGTTTGTTTTTTTATTTTGTTGGTTAGATAAAGCGACCTTGACATTGTATATTTTATTTTTTTTGTTACAAGTGAATATCTCATAGACTCCTCACGTCTGCTAAATATTTCGAAACCATTTTCCACTTTTTAGTATGAAATGGTGATGCATAGTAGAACGATTAAGATAGATCTATGCACTAGCAAAAAATGTTCCTCAAATGGTTCACACGATTTGAATATTCCTTTGTCAGACATTTCACAATATAAAAAATAAGTCCAGTAATTAGCTTGGAAACATTTAATTTGATTTAAAACAAAAACCAACAAAACAGGAATTTGATTTTGAAACATACAATTATTTGACTTAAAAAAAAACAAAACAAGTTATACAAATTACTTCAAATGGTCTCTGGCTCCCAACTGTAATTAACTGTAATGGACACGAAACTCTTTCTCATGTCTGTAGACTCTATATGCTAAACAGACGTGTCTCCAGCGAATAAAAGTCTGAAGTAATTTTAGGTAACTTGATTCACTCTTAAAGTCCTTCATCATCCAAACCGTTTTTTATTTAACGAGTCTACTTTCTACTTGCTGTGGTGCTTTTTTTTTCTATTTTTAATGCATTTCTTCTAGTTGACCTCACGTCCCCACTCATCACACATCAAGACGTCACATTTGGATGCCCCTTTACTCTCACACGTAATGTCAAACACACCCTATTTCCATAGTTTACATCTGCTACCCAGTCCCGCCCGACCACTAACCTATTAATTTCAGCTTACTTTTTAACGAAAAACATAGTACTCACACGGTTCATTAGAGCTGCTAGTTGGTCGTCAGCTTCAGCTCTATAGACGTCATCTCAAATTGCACTAGCTGGATCTAACATACCTTGATATAGCATAGCTTCATATAACATACCTTGATAGAACATACCTTGATGTATAATTATCTTGATATAACATACGTTGATATAACAATACCTTGATATAACATACCTTGATATAACATACCTTGATATAACATACCTTGATATTGATATAACATACCTTGATGTAAAATTATCTTGATATAACATACCTTGATATAACAATGCCTTGATATAACATACCTTGATATAGCATACTTTGATACAACATACCTTGATATAACATACCTTGAAATAACAATATCTTAATATAAAATACTTGATAGAACTTAGCTTGATTTAACATACCTTGGAATACCTTGATATAACATACATTGATATAGCATAAATTGATATTGCCTACATTGATATAACAAACCTTGAAAAACAATTACTTCGAAGATCCGGACAATGTGAACTGTTGAACGCAGCAAGGGCACACTGCAATGATAGACAAAAGGGGCCATAACATCTTTATTAAACGAAAATAATAATTTTAGGTGTTAATAATTACTTTAAAAGTACAGGATTAGTCCGAAATGATTGGCCTGTAATTAATAACTTAAGTAAATAGAACTTAGAGACAGTGGCGTAGCAAGGTATCCGTGGGCCCGGGTTCAAGAATATCTTGGTGGGCCCCCCTACCACAAGTAAGACAAATGTAAAGTCAATCACTATGGCATTTTACGTCTCGAGAGACGATCTTATCCCTTTGTATGCATAATGCAGTAGACAGAAGAAGAATATGCCAAACAGAGTAGGTGCGAGCATACATCCCTGCTTGACACCACTGCAAACCTCAATGGGCTCCATTGAATTTGACAGTGCATTTAGATTCCTCATGAAATCACTCAATGAACTTCAGCAGTTTGGGAGACGAATGTTAAGTGTGACAGAACAATTGAGTTATCTGATTGTATGGGTTTGTTTACCAAAAGACATTCCAATACTTTCTGCTTAACATAGATCTTGCTTCTCATTTTTCAACATTCGAAACGCAAAGCTGACTGCGCTTACAATTTGAATTTTGTGTTGGACAATAAGCAGAACAATGTTATCGAATAATTCAAATTTTCCTCTAATTGCTGCAGCTTCCATGCATTTTTTCTTCGAGAAACGCAAACTGTTTTGGTATTAACCCTTAATGTTGGATTCTAGACGCCACAGTGTTCCTAGTTAACGCTTTTTCTTTGAATACTTTCACCTTTTCTAGACAAATTACTTCGCCTCCTTTAACGATACAATCCTTCATAAAATCCCTTTAACTAAATGATATGCTATGGCTTGCAATTAATGTCTTATGTTCAAACTGACGGTCTGAGTTTCTTTAAAAAAGTGGGGGTGAATGCGAGTGACCTGAATAATAAGGAATGTTGACTTTCTGATGGTCATCCGATTGTATGCTCTCAATCTATGCAGAGGCGTAGCTAGAGGGGTGGGGGAGAGAAAGAGAATTTGAAGATTCCCCCCGGGCCCCCACTTGAGAAAGGCTCCCAAATTAGTGTTTGTTTTTTTAATTTAATAATAAATTTTACGCTCAAATGTATTATAGGCAAGATGGGAAATGTTTTCTTGGAGGTTCAGCGAGTTCCAATATAAATGATTCCAATATAGGGTTCCAGCGGTGGTTGATTTTGAAACCAATACGGTGTCGATGACCACGCATTCACATCGTATGACCTCAAAACCTTCCATTTGATGTAGTTTTTTTTTTGTATAGCGGTGGTTAATTTAATATTTAATATTATTTTGATAATTTTTTAGGTGGCCAAGCGGTTTCCTGGATAGGTGTGCGACATACCTGCTTTAAACGAATGTTATTCACTATTTCAAAGTAACTACGTCATAGGCTCGGATACAAAAGTTTTAGATTCATAACTATTGAAATAGTTTTCTTACTTGCGCATTTAACTATTTTTTTTTATGTAAGTATAAAGTTAAATACAGATCCCCGGTGAAACATTAAAGAGTTGTTATAACACATTATAAACGCAGAAAAAAAAAGAAACAGAATAAGCTTTGACAAAATTGAATAATGAACATCTTTTTCGACATTTTAATTCGTGATTTTGTGTCATCCTTATGTTCTCGCGTGGGCCCCAACTAGTCGAGAGTCATGGGCTCAAGTGCAATGAACCTTTTGCGCTATTGTTGCTACCCACAGGCGTTGGGCCCCTAAAGGTCGTGGGCCCGGGTTCATTGAACCCCTTCGCGCCATGGATGCTACGCCACTGCTTAGAGATGAATATCTCTCTGTGACGATTTTATAAAAATGTAATGGTCCTAAAAAAGCCACACACTGTTCGCTTACTTTTAGACCATCCTATTGAAACCATGCGTCATAGAAGGCTTGATATCTGACCATCAACGTCGCAAAATGTTCGGCAGTTTAGACCTATGGCTTGTTGGCATGTAAAAGGTCTGTACGACGTGGCAACGAGCCATTGGTCTAAATTGACCACACGTTGTGACGTCACTATTCAGGCCTTCTATAACGATTGGTCTCGATCTTATTCGTTGGAAATCAGCTAAAAACAAAACAACAACAACCAAAAAAACAACATGATTTGTTTACATGTGTATAGAGAAAGATTTAAGCTCTATCATCAGAAAGTATTCACATATTGGATGCTGTTATGACAGTAAGAGTACATCAAACAAATATATAAGCACTATAGAATATCATGTGTATCTAGTTCAGCTGGCATGAAATGTATCTATTACGCTTAATAATATTGTCATTGTTATTATGCCTAAACATTTCAAAGAGTGCAAATTTTCACGTGAATACCAAAGACCAGCTGTGACATGAATTTGTCACACTGAAATAAGCAAAGCGGTTGTCTGCTTGAGCGTACTGTAAGTAATGACATCATTCTAAACAGTACAGGGTAATTAGCTGAGAATAGTGTTTGGTATACGGAATAAAATATAAGATGCCTTGCATTCTATAGGGCAGATTATGTCAAGCTCATCTGCTTCTGTGGCCCACGGTTAACGAGGGTGTTATTTGGCCAGCACAACGACCAACCACAATTACTTTTCCCCAAATAATGTCAGGTATCTATTAGAGCTGGGTTGACTAAGAGGCGCCCAAAGATCCCGAATTTAAAAATCCCAGTCAGATTCGAACCTGGGACCTCCAGTTCGGAAGCCAAGCGCTTAACCGCTCAGCCACCGCACCTATTAATGAATAAGATGTAAATAAATAAAAAAGTAAAATTTTCCTTTATGAACATGCTAATGGTCTATAATATTTAATTCAATACGTCTTCTGATGCGTTGATAGAAGAGATCTTGTTAGTGAGCTTTGCAGAATCCAGCTCTTCTCTAACAGAACCACAACAAGAAACTGACCCAGGAGCTGATGAGCACATAGCCATACATTCACTGACTGACTGAAAGGGGGCGAAACAAATGTATTTATAGTGTATAAAAGAGTTCAGGTAGTATATATGTGTTACTCCACATTAACTCCCCTGAATGTGCGTGACGTCACACCTACGTTTATGTATTCAGTGGAGAGTTACGTACAACAGATGAGGCATGTCTCTTAATGTACATGCTATTGACTTTAAGGTAAGAATGAATGCCACCTTACCCCTAGCATATTTTCACAGGATACACAGTGCTTTGAGTTCTTTTTTTTTCCCTTAAGTGTTATACGTTTAATCGGATAGTGCTATTATGCGGCGTGCTATTAAGCGGACAGCATGATGTGAGTGGTTGAGGGAATGGAGTGAGGTGCAAAAAGAGACATCTGGTCTCTATTCTGGTTAACACTTAAACCTAGGGACCTGCGAATCAGGAAATTTTTTTCGAATCGAATATTAGCAGGTCCCTACTTAAACCATATTGAGTTGTATAGAGCAGACACAACAATAACTAGGCTGAGAATGACGCTTGTGTGTGCTGGGCCTACCATTTGTCTAGCTTGACTAGTAATGTCTAGTGCATGTAGTGGGGAGATTGATAGAATCTACAGTGATAGTAGAATGTAACAAGTTAAATATAAGGAATACTTTTGAAAAGGCTTATATTAAGTTTAATTGTATCTATTATTTTGAATCTATCGTGCCATTAATTCGTAATTGATCTACACTAACAATAATACATTGAGCAATTGGATCAATAGTGTTATGTAAAGCTCAATTTAAATGCTTTTAGTATTTTCCAAGTTCTATGGTCCAATCACTTGTGCGGATCAGTTGGGGATGGGGGGGGGGGGGAGTTTCCTTGCTAGGTTTTTAAAACAATTTTTAAAATATTTTTTAATAAGTTTCTCCATTTTAATTTGAAGTCGAGGGCTCGGGCCTCCTTTATGGAAGGCTGACAAGCGAGCCACTGAGCTAGACAAGTGCTTATGAAAATAGAAGTTTTATAATTATTTATTGTTCGTTTCAATTTATTTTAATCGACGACCTAATTATGTAGCTATCTAAAACAAAAATAATTAATTACGACTAATTTATAAAATAATTGGTCGATCTTTCGGTTGATTCGCGTGTTGTAAGGGACAATGAACAATTGGGAAAAGTTTCAACTTGATCCGACAATGGGAAGTTGGAGAAACAACGTCTTCCTAATTTGTACCAGACAGACAGACAGACAGGCGGGATGAGTTGATAACTTGATAATAGCTATGTAAAATACATGCTTAAATTGATTCAATCGGAGAGATAAAGAGAGAAAGTGTGAGGAAGATTAAGTAAAATTTGAGAGATAAAGAGCGATCGCAAGAGAGAGAGAGAGAGAGCGAGAGAAAGAGAGAAAGAGATAATGAGAACAGAGAATTTTAATTATCCTGGAAAATGACAAGAGAGAAGGAAAGAAAAAGAAACAAACCAACGTGATAATGAGAGAGAGACAAGCAAAATAAAGAAAGAGAAAGAATCAAAGAGAGGAATCGAAAGAGAAAGAGAGAGAGAGAGATTAATAAGACAGAAAGAGAATTATATTTTAAATAAAAAAGAAAACAAAGAGAAACAGAGAGAGAGAGAAAAAGAGAGAGAAAGAGACAGAGAGAAAGAGACAGACAGACAGACAGGGAGAGGGTGTTGCTGAAAAATACAAATAAAACAATTACCACAAAACAACAGCAACACAGAAACACATGTTGCACACACTTTGATGTTGTTGTAAAATGCTTCGATTAAAATCGCATGAATGCTTACACGGTGTGACCATCGTACGTATGCAGTAATCCCAGATGCTCATAATCTGTAATGATTTCAATATTCTATTACTAATTTAAGTCCGTAAATCAATAGCCCAATAGAAACAAAAACATTGTATATAGGAACTACATTGAGTTGACAGGCTTGTATTAATTAGAATTAAAATGTCTTCAATCAATTCAACTTTAAATGTGATACTCACGTCCAAACATGAGTGCTCTAAAGTAAGACTCACAAAGGTCATGGATTGAGGCAGGCTTTTTCAACCCTTTTATTTGCAACACATTTCAGCCGAGCGAGATCCCACAGTGGATGTGGGAGAAATAACATGTATAATTACCTAAGGGGTCAAAACCCTAAATATTTAGCTATATCTCTGAATACTATAGAATGGATTTCTCTTGTCGGTATTGACTCATAATTTTAAAAAATTAAATTATGTATTGACTTTGCCCATAAATAATTGTGCGTAATTTCAACTTGATCCGCGGGAGAAAAAACGTATTCAAATTTTACCAGACAGCAGAGTGAGTTAATATTACCTTAACTGTGACCTATCCTTTAGTCTGTTTACCATTGGGGCACCATGCACGTATTCTCCATTCCTCTCTGTCCTTAGCCTTAGTTGTGGTTCGTCCATCGTGGTTCGATGATGACCACTTTGTCATCCAGTGGGCTGAGGGCTTTGCACTGGGGTTTTGTGCCTCCTCATGTGGCTGGTGAGACCTATGCGAGCCCGGAATGTTCGGCCGCACTCTGGGCAGGTAATTCCAGCTGGAGCTAGTGTCGTTTGCCTTGCTTTCCTTCTCTGGCGTTTTTCTTTCGCAAGCGTTGTTCTTTTTTCCTCAGCAACCTGTGCGCCGGATCTCATAGCGCGGCGCCATGATACTCTGTCATGTGCCTCTGTCTCCCAGGTGCCTGGGTCAATGTTGAACTCCTTTAGAGAAGCTTTGAGGGTGTCTTTGTAGCGCTTTTTTTGGCCACCTTGCGAGCGCTTGCCTTCTCTTAATTGGCCATACATGAGACGTTTTGGGATGCGGTGGTCCTCCATCCTGCACACGTGTCCTGCCCATCGCAGCTGGGACTGCATCAGGATTGTGTGGATGCTTTTCAAACCAGCTCTTTGAAGTACTTCAGTATCTGGCATTCTGTCTTGCCATTTGACATTTAGTATTCTTCTTAGACATGACATGTGAAAGTGATTTAGTTTCTTGGCATGTCTTCTGTATACTGTCCATGTTTCTGAGGCATAGAGCAATGTAGGTAGGATGACGGCTCGGTAGACCCCTAGCTTAGTGTTTGTGGTGATACCACGTCTGTTCCAAACATTGTTTGATAGTCTGCCATATGATGCACTGGCCTTGGCGATGCGAAGGTTGATTTCGTTATCAATATTTCCATTTCTGGAGAGTGTGCTGCCAAGATATGTGAATTTGTCCACTGCATTTATATCGTGTCCATTTATAGTGATGCTTGGATCCGAGTAGGCTTTCCCAGGAGCAGGTAAATATAAGACTTCAGTCTTATTTGTGTTAATGGTAAGGCCATAGTTAGCCTTAGTTAAAACCTCTTTCAATGGCAGGCCCGTCCATTTATTTATGTTGTCCTCCCATAGCTTTCTCTGTCTGCCTCTTCTGCCTTTTTCATGGTACTGATCCCTAAAGGAAGGTCTTTGCGAGCCCCGAAGATCTTATAATATGGCCATTGAGTTTTAGCTTGCGTTTTTTTTTACTATAGTTAGCAGGTCATCATGGGGTCCAATCGCTGTCTCTAATCTCTTGGTTTGTGATGCGCTCCTTGAATGTGATACCTAGATAATATAATAGTTAATATAAGCTTAAAAAAAAATAATGGCCTTCCGTCTATGAAGCTTACCTAAGGATAGATAGATAGATAGATAGATAGATAGATAGATAGATAGATAGA
>JADKLZ010001913.1:23312954-23325575 GCA_021533235.1 Biomphalaria straminea
CAGACAGACAGACAGACAGACAGATAGATAGATAGATAGATAGATAGATAGATAGATAGATAGATAGATAGATAGATAGATGGATGGATGGATGGATGGATGGATGGATGGATGGATGGATGGATGGATGGATGATAGATAGATAGATGGATGGATGCATGGATGGATGGATGGATGCATGGATGGATGGTAGATAGATAGATAGATAGAATTCGATTTACAATATATGAAGCCATTATCATTTTTATCGTCGACCTTGTAAGAAATATATTGTTATACTATTTTGCAGTCTGTTATTCAGTGTTTGAGATTTAATAGTACGAGCTACATATAAAAATTATTTTAAAATGGTTTAAATGTGTGCTTAAAATATACATTCTTAATTTTAAAAGAAATATCAACATGAAATATTATAAACACAATTTATTTAAATCATAATTAATCATAATTTATTTGTCAAAGTTATACATTATCAATATATTTTTGGTCAAGTTTATGAAACATTTAAATTTTAGATATACTTATTTCGCGATTATTATATCATTACAATCTACGCAAATGTTCTATTTTACATCATCAAAGATTGTATTGTTAAAAGCTATTGTGCAGAGTACTAGTAGCCATATTCACATTTTGAGTTTGAAGCCGATCGCAAGGCGCAAGCTCAATTACCTCTGTCAAATATGTGGAGAATATATATTTATATATATATATATAATGTTGCAGTTGTCTCAGTTTTCGATATCAAACATTTTTGACAAAGCTTATACCAAGTCACCAACTTACTTGGTCTGTCTGTCTGTCCGTCTGTCTGTCTGTATAGTCAAAAGTTTCTACGTGATTTCTCCCCCATACATTCTATGATTAAGCTGAAACAATTATTTCTTTTACTTGAAAACACAAGAATTAAATCAGTTCACAAGAATTTGAGCCAAGTACCCCCCGGTTCGGAAGCCAAGAGATTAACCACTCAGCCACCCCGCCTCCTAAACATCTGATATTTCTTTATATTTACATATTTTAATAATCTCTTTTAAATGTTTTAAATTTAAATTTATTTATTTTTTCAGATGGTTCTCGAAGAATAACGGTTGGAATATTTCGTAGAGATCCAGACGCTTCTGTAATTTTAGTTGATGAAAGCATACTATCTCCAGTAATGTAGCCAGACAAGTTAAAAGGAGATAAAAGGATTAAAAAATAAAGAACATTCCAGACTTTGGCGCCATTAAGAGCGTCCTTTTAAGTCATTTTCTGTCATCGGCAATTTTTTTTTTAAATACTTGAAACAGTCTCATGATGGAAAGAGAAAAGGAGTTCTCAAGGTAGAATTATAAAACCCCTGTCTACCTAGAAAAATCATCATCGATAATCCTGTGGACAGTTTTGGAAAACTCTTGAAATCTCAGAGTTCCCCCCCCCCCCCATGCATCGCAAGCAAATCAAACCGGAGCACGACTACCCAATGAGTACAATGGAGGAGAGAGAGGTGTTGAACTCGGAGCCCTTGAGCAATGGGAGTCGTCCACCGTCCACCGTGCTGGCCACCAACAACAGCAGCCCGACCCACGAGAAAAAAAGGAAATTTCTGGATGAGGACGAAGATGAGGAACCGGTCAAGGTAAGTAAACAGATCTCAGAGCTCATCGCCATGTATTGTGTAGTATTTAGTCGTAACTGACCTCTCTGCCCTGTTCTAAGCTTAATGTTTATTTAGAACCAATGGAACGCTTAGCCTAATTGTCCCCCTTTAGTTTAGTTGTAAGTACAAGTTGTTGATTGCAACCAAAATATACAGTATATATTGACTAGATTAACACATGTAGGGCGTAATTATCTTCTTTTTTTTTTTTTTTTGAAGTAACGTCTGTAGTATATAAGACAGTTTAGAGTGACTGGTAAATGTATAGATAGATAAAGCTATATCTGTATTTGATTTATTTAGTATTTATGGTGGGTAATATGCTCATTTTATAAAGCATAAGAAACCAAATGTCTGCCCTTCCTTTCATGATCATCACAGAAATACTGTATATTTTGATGCACATTGTGAGGAAACTGATAGTGAAGCTACTGCAAACCTTTTTTTTCCATATTTATAATTCAAAAAAATAGAGAAAATCAACCTTTTGGATAGCATACATCAAAATTTAATTTTGCTTATGTTGTTGGTTTAAAGTTAGTAGTATTATTACCTTGCCAAACCAAAAGTTTTAAAAATGAATCTATGTATCTTTACGTAGCTTGGTCCATATGATAAATATAGATATTGACAAAAATATTTTTAGGACATAGAATCGCTTAGTGAAATTTGCATGTTCACGGGTTCATTTTTATTTTCACCAGTAAAGTAGGCGTGGCTTGGTGCAATTCTACTCATTCACTAGTTTCGTGTATCTAGTGACTATAAGTTTCATTTTTTTTTTAGTTTGACTAGAAAGTTGTTAACTAGTTTTTTCTTTCTTTTACAGTTTCACACGAGTAGGTAGATCTTTTCTTTGAAAGCACGTGGTTATCTTTCCGGAAGTTACGTCATTAAATATGTTAACGTTTATCTTCCCCGAGAACTTGCATCATGTTCGAAATAGAAAAGGGGAGACAAAAATAATCCTGACACTTTTATGCTGTATGGTTCATTTTTATTTCCCTTTTTTAATCCCCAAATAGATGTAAAAAGGTCTTCAGTTTTGGACTGACTGGCTTATCTACTAAATTAAAAGACACATGATGTAGTCGTTCGACAAAAACATTTTGTATTCATGACCAAATATTTTTAATATGTTATATTTCTTGTCTCCTCATTATCATTGGTTTATCTCAATGGTGTAATAAAGAAATGGAAAATAAAAAAAATGAGTGGAAAATAACGAATGGGAAAAAAGTTAGAAAGAAATTTAAAAAAGGAAGAAAATAAAGGTTAACAATCGTAAGAAAAAGATGGAGAAAACACACAAAACAAAAAAATGAAACCAGACACCAGTCTACAATTAGCCATCTAAAGAAGAACGCAACATCTCAGGTGAAATGGAATCAGAGCTTTTGTCTGTGTTCCATCAGCTGGAAAACTTGACGAGATCAGACAGGCTTTATCCACATTTACATTGATGAACGTTTGAGGCTGTATTGGATGTCGAAATATGATCTGTTTATACAATGTACAGTGTTATAAAGGCATTGAGTGGTGAATACGATTTTATCATTTCACTGTGAAAGATTCAAAAACTAAACCCAATGACCCCAATTCTAAAGTACGATGGGAAATATTCGTTTACGTGAAAAACAGAACCCCTCTTTGAGAAATAAAACTGTTTGATTCCTCAAGTGGAAATTAGGAAAATATTGATCTCTTGTTATTAACAACCTATACACATAATTTCTTTTTTTTTTCCTAATACGACTTTACATGAAGCTTGAAATTTATTGACTAATGGGCCCACGATTAAAGCTTGTCTCCCCTATTTGTAGGCATTAAATGCCGAAAATTCTCGTAAGGAAATAATATATAGACTTTTCAATTCTAACTAACTCCCTTTACTTGTTTCTTATTCTTTGTACAAACTAAAATCTTCAGGATCCAGTATATAAGTAACCTCACTGTTTACACTTCTCTTGAGACCGTGACGGGCACACCATCTGACAACATTAACTCAATGTACGACATCACGTGTTTTGGAGACTTTGAGCTAAAACTCTCTTTGAAAATATAAAAGAATTTGTTAATAAAACGAGTTTGAGTTTAATAAGAAAAAGCCCTATAGAAAACAAGGATCTTTAATGTGTGTTATTAACCTTCATAATTTATAGCTTCATTCTAATAAAAATTACTTTTTTTTTTAAATAGTTCGTATCGATTAGAGATTTTTGTAAATCTTTGTTATACTTCACATGCCCATCTCATTAGTGAATTATAAGTTAACGGGAGGTGCGGTGACTGAGTGATAAAATACTTTGCTTCCAAACTGGAGTCCCGGGTTCGAATCGTGCTGATAATTGGGATTTTTTATTTCGAGATCTTTAGGGGTCCTGTGGGTCCTCCCAGCTCTGACGGCCACCTGACATTAGTTGGGGACAACTAAAGACAGATGGTCATTGTGCTTACCACACGACACCCTCGTTAACAGTGGGCCACAGAAACAGATGACCTTTACTGTATAAACATTATTTTTTCTAAATCTCTCCCCATCTGATCGACATCGACCTCCCTTTGTTTGATGTTACCATTCATTGTCCTACTAGATATCACTTGGCTAGACTTGCATGAATGCCCAGAAAGCCATGACAAGTCACGAAGCAGGCCAAGCTACAGGGAGAAAAAAAAAACTGAAAGTGAATCGTATCAATTTCTAATTATCTTTTACAAGGATTGAAATTGGTCACGTGAGATTCACTCTTGATGTATCGAAGCATATCTAGGCTAGTGAAAGACTATCCAAGTGTGAAAAAAAATAGAAAAGTTTCAACTGGTATGAATAGTGAACGTTCAAAGCAAAATATTAACCTAAAGATTTCCACCAAAAGGATACACACATAGATAGATAGATAGATAGATAGATAGATAGATAGATAGATGGATAGATAGATAGATAGATAGATAGATAGATAGATAGATAGATAGATAGATAGATAGATAATAAAAGCTTATGATACTAGCCAGTTAGTCTCATTCTTTTTACCCTACAACAGGTTCTTTTCGAATTACCTGACTTATTTATAATCATGTGACTGCTGATAGTTTGAATATATGGGCCTTCTGTTTTCCGTCCTCTAAAGACGGACTTGAAAACTGTCCTCTCAGAGGCGGATCTTTCTGCCGTGGAAGCTGTTGGCTGGTCAAGCCCGTAAGCATAAGTCTCAGTGTCGAGAGATGTCATGTCCAACCTAAAACTGTTGTTCAGACGGATATTCTTCTCGTTGGTAGATTGTCCGCACACTGGTGTAGGGGAAAGCAGCAGTGATAAGATCGCAGAGTCAAGAGTCGTCTTCTCTTGAGAGACGCAGTCAAGGAAAGCTGAGAATCAATGCCAGATATAGGTGTGGGAGCTCTAGTACTTGATGATGCAGGCATTTATTTTTCAAATACAGGGTTCCACGTTCTAGAGATCGGACTAGGGCTCTAGTCAAGAGCCTTGGATCAAAGCTAGATTTTAATTGCAGTTTCCCAAATCGCATCGATAACAAGAATAGCTGTCAGTCACAGCGACCATCTAGTGTTGCTGTATACCTCCGAAAGTCCCAGACAATATCATAATAAATATAAGAAAAAAAAAGAATGTATGAGCGAACGCTGACAATTGTAAAAAAAAAAACGCACATTTAAACTTTATGGCCCTATAGCAAGATCCTCTAGCTAGGCTCACCAAAAAACAATTCCTTCAGAGAACAGTACCAGTAAAAAAGAAGAAACAGCGTGACGGAGAAAGCGATGGGAAGACAAAATCAAAGACTGGACGGGCCTGTCACAAGAGATTCTACTCAAGACAAAATACAAAGGAGAAGGGAGAAAGACGGTGGACAGATCCTGTTTTGTCTCGACGGTTAGAAGGACTAAGGAATAGAGCCTAGGTGAAGAGGGAAAGGAAACAATTATTTGAACATGATAGCGAAAAATGAAATAAGAAAATATCTTAGAACTTTTTTTTTTAACACAGCAATTCTTTCTTCTAGCATACATAAAACATTATAATGTCTTGACAAATGTAATTCTTGCTCCTGGATAAAAGCACTTTCTATTAAAGACGTCCACAGTTATATCGGACACATGAATTACGATGGGGCAGTGGCGTAGCTAGGGTGGGGGTGGGGGGAAGAGGGGCGGAATTTAAAAATCCCCCAGGGCCCTCACTTGAGGGGGCCCCCAAATGAGAGTTTTTTTTGTACATTAAAAATTAAATATTACTCAAAGTGCAGGGGCCCCCAAGGAGGTCAAGCCCCCGGGCCCCCAAAGGATGGGTTGGGATGGGGAAATTAAGGCGATTGCTCGTTGTGATGGCCCTATGACATCCTTATAATCAGTGGGCGGTACAAAAAATTAGCTTGACATCATCTACCCATGTATGTCGCAATGTGTGGAAGGGCCACTTTTTTGCTTACTTCGATCATGTCATTGCAAATGTACTTGAGAAATGATTTTTTTAATTAATCATGTTAATACCATTTGGTTGGTAACAATTGTTATATCGGCTGATGGTGATAAGTTTTTTTTTTGTTTTAATTCGGGTGTGGCGTAGTGGCTAAAAAAAAGACAAAGCGATACAGAAAGTGTTGGGGAGACGTAATGAACCTAAAGAAAAAGGGTTTCAATTATTTATTCTACAGATACAAATATCATATGCCTACATAGTGTATCAATACTTCTTGAAATAGTATACACTAAAGACTACATTTATGAACGTTTCTTATTGAGACGCGCTATAGAAAAATATGAAAAATAATGTCAAATGACCATTTTCTTTGTCAGTGATTAGGAATAAGCGTATTTTCAATGCAAGCCAGTGGCTGGTGTTTATATTTGATATGCAGAATACGTTCTTTTCTCATGCAGATCATTATTTTAAAAAATAGTCATTCAATACTTGGAACATAAACATTACACGAACAAGTTAATTGTTAAAAACAATTTAATTGGTATGTTTATTTTATATTAAAGACTTTGGACGCAGTATAGTAATATTTCTCGAGCAATGTAAAATTTTCAACAAAAAAAAACAACAACAAAAAAACAAAAAATAAACGTGTATTATAATTCTGTAGCCCAGGATAGATTTTCAGGCATGTTATTTTTTTATTTGTTTCGTTTCTTTATTTCTTTATCTTCTTTCATTCTTGTGTTCATATTTTATATGTTTTATTTTACAATGTGGAGTCTCAAGTGAAGTGCAAACAATTTTTTTCCCACACAAATATTTACATTTTTTACACTTAATGCCTGGATGTCATAAGTTTGGGATCACAAAAGCTAATTGGTTGAGTAGCTGGATGTGTGAATGTCTGTCTATGCTTGACTTCTTTTTTTATCCGCTCCATCATAAGGTCTTAGAAGAGGATTAAACATTTCTGAGGAGAGGGGGTATTGAAGTGTTTATTTTTTAATGATAAACAAACCATATGAACCAGATGCGTTTTTTAAGTAAATTAGTACGCTATGTCTTAAATGGAAAAACTAAAAAATCTTACTCACATTATTGAAGATAGAAATATAATATAGATCCTCTTTTACATCTTATATCTTTTTTCTTTTGAATGAAGGGACGCATTTAGTGTTTTGTATATAATTCAATCTCTATATTTATTCCATTTAAATGTTCCTTTTTATCGTTGATTGATATTTTTGCACCAACCATCCGTCATGAGGGTGCGAGAACTGGTAGAATGCCTTGACCTGCTTCACTGCATCTTCTTATAAGAATCTTCCATGTTCTAGAAGGTTTTCTTTGTAAGAGTTAGCACGCTTCGGGGATTGTATATGCTATTGTTCAACTCTACATTTGTAAATCTATAAAATAGTTGCATGTGTACAGATAGCAAGTATGCTATATTTATAATTTTAGGAATATATATCATTCTAAATCTAAGAATACTTTTAGATATTGCAATTTAGTCTTATGAAAAACTAAAAGTCGATTCCTACTTAATGTTCAATGTATTTCTTCTACTACTAAACATTCATATTATAGCTGTTCATTAATTGATTTAATCTTATCTTTGCATGAGGGTGGCCATATACAAAGGGGACATTATTTATATTTAATAATAAAAAGAAGGCAAAGAAATTGTTAGTTCCCCTGTGTCGCGTACGTGGGACACTAGGTTTAAATACAGTTAAGAAAATAAATGACAATTCAATAATTAAATGAAGTGTTATTTCTGAATTTTAGTCAAATGTGGCGTCACGCATGTTTGTGTGATTTCAGCTCAGCAGGATATTCAAAGTTATAACAATGCATGATTGACAATTTTTATTATGATTGAAGTGTCTAAAATGTGAGTTAATAGTAGGCATTGGCTGGGTAGCAGTGATAAATTGTGATAAATAGGCTTCTAATTTTTTAGCTATTGTCATAGATTTTAACTGCAGATACATGTATAGGTTTTATTTATTTAATAAATCTATTTTTCATATCTACTAGTCGTGATTAGCAAAGCGCAATGTAAAACAAATAATAATGTTTCTCTCAATTAACTATAGGCACTTTTAAATCAATTGGGTTGTGCCCCCTAACTCACTATTTCTATTTTAATCCTTTGTTCATCGAACATAATTTTTTTTATTAATTAAATGTACTAACATTATTTTGACATTGTCATTATAAAATTTGTTTCAATTTTTTTTCATATTTTTCTATTACATTTTTGTTCTTGTGTTTCATACAAATTCATTTCCTACACTGTGTTTTTTTTTTCTTTCGTTACTTTTCGTCTCGACCTCAATGCAATGTACACCTTCCATTTCCTTCAAGAGTTTGTTTGGAAGCTTCTTACTAATAAAGTCGTTTGTCGACTTTCAAATGTGTCGACTTTAAAATTTGTCGACTTGACAATGACTGGGCTACAGAAATGTATTTTAAAGTCTCGTGGTAATACAATTTTTTAAAAACGTGTCTTTTAACTCTAATGAAATGGTTTCACCATAACTTCCACAGTTAACCAACCGAGTAAGATTTGCATGCTACATTTTTATTTTATTTTTTTCTTTCATGAATGTTTTTAGCTGTTTTTTCCCAACTTATTAAAAACCAGAATGTTTAGTATTCAGCATGTATTACATCATTTGTTCACATTTACCCTTTTCACTTATATGTCTCCAATTTCTTAGATTAAACAAATTAGATATACACAAACATACAAAAAACAAAAGTGTTCAAATATTTTTGCACCAAAATGATTGCCTATCATATTAGATTAAGGTTTGATTATAGCATTTTTCATTTTTTTTTAAAATTGACAATTAAACTTATTACTTTCCTCTGTATTGATGAAAAGAAAAGGAGAACTAGGCTAAAATTCATGTTATGTTTTTCCATTTCATATCGAGTAATTATTACTTTTCATAAAAATGATTCCAATACGTCTTTTCATATTCACTAAACATTAAAAATAAACGTAGAAAGAGTCTATAGCGAATTGGAAAACAAAATTCTTATGAAAGAACAAAGTCTTTAGGTTGTCAGTTTGTCTGTTCTATATGCTTCTGCTACTGCTGCTGTAGTTTTTTTGTTGTTGTTGCTGTCAAGGATCTGGTGGATTTCGTTCTTATCATTATTTATCATGATGGTGGAGTTTTTTTGTTGTTTTTTTGTTGTGGATTTTTTGTTTGTATTTCTTGTTGTTTCGTTGTAGTTGTTTTGTTGTTGTTATTTGTTTCTGTTTTGATTTGTTTTATTTAATGGTATTGTTTTTATGTTGTTGTTATTTTGTTGTTATTTTTTGTTGTTTTGCTGTTGTTTGTTGCAGATCTTGTTGTTTAGGTTTTCTTGTTAGTTTGTTAATCTCGTTGATATTTTGTTAATCTCGTTGATATTGTGTTAATGTTATTGTTGATTTCGCTGTTGATATTGTATCTGTTATTGTTTTCATGTTGATGTCTTCATGTTGCTATTCCTTATTGTTATTTGTATTGCTCATGTTGCTCAATTACATGAATTTAAACTTTCATTTAATTAAAAAGGTAATCCATAACTAATCTTCCAGCAAATGCTAATTTCTAGACTCTTGCATTCACTTCTAGGATCTGTTGGTCTATTACGCTCAGAACTCGACCATGCATGGCGTACCGTCCATTGTAGGCTCAGAACTTTATAGAGGGCGACAGTAAGTCTCTTTTTTTTCTACAAAGTTTATCTTAACTCTTTCGGTCTATCTGTCCGTCTGTTTGTCTGTCTGGTAAAAGTTTCGTAGAAAATTATTCATACTCAATGACAATACATAAATCAATCAACAATTCCATCAATTAGTTAATTAATCAGTGAAAATTAACTTATTTTATTTTACATAGAAAAGGGAATTAAAACCTTCGGTTCTAAGAGTTATGGCAGTGATTTTTGTGGATCTTTTTTTAAATATTTTTTGTTAAATATTTGTTTGCTTTCCGTTCTGTTGTTATTTCGAAATGTGGCAGTATAATGGGGAGGGGGGGGAGGGCATCCTTTATGTTGATAAGAAGAGTAAAGAAAGAAGGTTGACAAATCTTGTGTGGTGCCCCAACGGTCCAGCAGACCAAGTGATAGGTGAAAGTGAAGAAAAAATCGATTTGAACCTGACCTAACCTCTGTCACATAACAATTATTTAATTGATCTAATTGTTTTGTCAAGGGTCAATCCTTTATTCAAAGCCTCAAGAAAAAAAAATGTAAAAAAAAAAAAAAAAAAATGTCCACTTCCTTTAGTTCAGTGTTCCAGATTTATAGTAACAAGCTGCAGTTCGGGCGATAGTATAAAAGAACTATCTCATAATTGATGTTTAAAAATATGTTTCACTTATATGTATACTAAATAGATATTTTTTTCATCCAAAGTAAAAGTTAAGATTTTTTAAATCTATTACTTTATATAACAGAATGTATATAACTAAACAATACAATTTAAAAAAAAAAAATTGACAAAAAAGGTCTAAAACTGTTTGTATAAATATGTTTAAAATATGGTAAATAAACGCCTCCCTTACTAAATAGCTTCCCGTGTTTGCTACTATTAACAAGGAATAGTTGTAAAAATATAAATATAAAATATAAATATAAAAATATAAAAATATAAATATAAATGAGAAAAGCTGTGATAAATAAGTTTGCTACTATTAACAATGCGGTATCGACATTCATGGCTGGGAAGCACTAGCTCTAGATCGCTCCGCTTGGCGAGAAGCTGTGAGTCTCGGAGTCTCAAGATTTGAAGCAAGAAGAGTGGCCAGTGGGATAGAGCGCCGAACCAACAGAAAGCAGAGAGAAAAAGCAGGCCCATCTGCAACTGACAAAACTCACCCATGCCACATATGCGGCCGGCTTTTCAAAGCGAGGATTGGACTTTACAGCCATCTTCGAGTCCATAGGAAATGAGAAATGTGCTCATCTTCGAACACAAAGGAGGATATATATATATATATATCTGTTGTAAAAATGGCGTATTTTTATGTACAAAAAAATAGTAGCCGTTGCATCATAACTTTGAATAGTCTAAAATATCACGATGTCAGATTTTCAATATATTTACAAGCTGTCGAGATCTAAACTGGACGGACGGACAGACCACACAAAACTAATAGCGTCTGTTCCCCTTTCGTCGGACGCTAAAACAAAAACAAGGGCATTGTCAGTCTGATGATTGGTGTGTATGTCTGACTGTGTGATGAGACCTCTTCTGGTCTTGAATTTATGAGGTTATTATCCGGACTACTTTGGTAGTCGCGTAACATTACTATGTACTAAGATCTCAACACACATGTATAAGCAAATGAAGGAACTCCGTTGTTGCAGACAATATTTAATCCAATAAAATAAGAATAATAAGACTGGCGAATCGTGCCACACAATATATCAATACAAAGCACAAATATTAGTCCAGAAGAATCATAGTAACTCAGCACTCAACTTAGTCAAACAAAATAAATTACAGACAGAGGAAAATGTATAACCTCTCTACTCTGCTGGAGTTTCATACTAACTGCCTAAAATTTGCCCTTACTCAAAAGTCTCCCAAAACTTTTCTAATGCTGAAAACACGGAATCTTTGATGAGTGACTATATGTCACTCCATGTCACTCCATGTCACAGGGGTTCTAAAACTGGGCTGTGACAGGCATTCTAACATATGTAGATTTAGCCATTTGTCAGTTAACAATGAGTCATAGTAGAGGCTTAGAGCAGACAAGTAGACTTAGAGCCCTAGCGCTTTGCTATATTTGAGATTTGATCCAAGTTTCGCAATGTGTTGAGCCCAATGTGAGGCCCCCACCAATGTGAGGCCCCCAACAATGTAAGGCCCCCACCAATGTGAGGTCCCCACCAATCGGAAGCCTGAGGCGGTTGCCTAGTTTGCCTACCACCGAAATTCGGCTTCTTTCTTTCCCTATGAAATAGTCCAAACTTTAAAGTAACTCGCTGCTCTCTTGGTAACATTAAATTTCACTACAAACACGCCTGATATCACTAAATAACAAGATTACAGAAGCAGTTTGTGTTATCACACAAACTTAGAGTAAGCCCACATTGGATCTGACAGTGAGCAAGGAATATTTAAGCAAGCATTTCTGGTCCCGCACGCACTGCTCCCTGCACACCCACACTCGGGTATCACTCACGTGACTATTTCTTGGACCAGTCATGTCATTAAGTTTATAATAGATCTAGACATTCTAGAATAACAATAATAAATCAAATAAATTATTATAACTGTTTTTGTTTAGCGCAATATCACGTGATTGGCTTTTCTAAACGCGCTATGAATTTACAACATGTCCTGGAAGGTGTGCGTGGAAGGAAAGTTGAGGGTACCTGGAAAAATTTTACCGCGATCTATTTTAGAAAAAAACAAGATTACAAAGAGAGTTTGTGTGATACACAAACTCAGAGGCGGCCCCCGTCGAAGTCGGATCCCTGTCAGATCCGCCTATTCGCAAGATGTTTCGGATGT
>JADKLZ010001913.1:23332943-23356170 GCA_021533235.1 Biomphalaria straminea
CCCCCCCCCCCCCCCCCCCGCAATGAGCGTATATCTACTCACTCTGTCTTTCTATCGGGTACAAATCAAATAAAAACCTTTACGTTATTTCTATTTTTTTTTTTATTTTTCTTGTGACGTAATACATTTACAGCTTGTGTTACACGAGCCAGAAGAGGAGCCTCTGCCATTGTCCAGTGGTCTACTAGTAGAGTTTGGCACTACAGTGGAAGTGGAGATCAGTAAAACTGTGGTATGTTGAGCCCGCTTGCGTTGATAGTTTTGACAACTCAAATTGGCCCATATATAGTTCACTTATTAGCTAGCATATTATGGCAAATGGCCATTAAGTGGCTGTTTTTTATGTCTTTTTTTTTTTTAATTAATATATTTTCCTTACAGTAAAAGGTAATTTGTAGTTTTATTATACGCAAATCAAGGGAAGCAACCAATCAAACTTCACAATTAATATTGTTAATGCAGTTAGATCCCTTCGATTATAAAACCAAAAGTAAATAACGAAAATAACTAGAAAAAAATTATCGATATGAGCTATGCCTAATTAATGATAATAATCGTTGATTTGACCCCATTAAATGAGATTAATTTTTGGTTTTATAAACTTGCATTTGTGTTTTATAAAATGAGCATGCATTCTCCTAAAATTCTATACCAAATGTACCGTTTTTTTTTTTTATCATAACAGATTAGAATGTACACAAGTGAAAAATAAATAACTGTATCGGCATATATTAGTACTTACGAACATAATAAGACTAAATGCCTTATAGTATTATAGTTAATACAAAATATATCAATTTAATAATATCAGTATTGCGACAAAAGAAACATTTGAAATTATTAGTAATTATAGTTTTTTCCCTAACCGCCACTCCATTTTATTTAGTAGTAATTCCACTTGTATTGTTATTGTTTGACATCTTCTTTCTCTTTCAGCTTTACTTTTTATCACTTTCTCCCATTCTCACTTTTTATCCCTTCTTGAATCCTTCTCTTTTCTTTTCTTCTCTTTTCTCTTCCTTCTCTTTTCTTTTTCTTCTCTTTTCTCTTTCTTCTCTTTTCTTCCTACTCTTTTCTCTCTTTCTTCTCTTTTCTCTTCCTTCTCTTTTCTCTTTTTTCTCTTTTCTCTTTTTTTTTTCTCTTTTCTCTTTTTTCTCTTTTTTCTTTTTCTTCTCTTCTTTTTCTTTCTTCTCTTTTCTCTTTCTTCTCTTTCTCTTTCTTCTCCTTTCTCTTTCTTCTCTTTAGTCAGTCTATTCATTTTTTCCCTCACTCTCATTCTACTTCTGTATCACTTACTTCCTCTTAACCTTCATTCTTTTTTTTTAAATTCTTATTCATTTGATATTTTCACCAGACTAAGTCCCGGCATTTATTTTATTTTTTTTTGGATATGTTATCGCCAGATATTCGTCTAGATAACCCTGGACAATTCCAGTCTTCTGCTCTTAATATAACACACTGTTTTGATTTGTTGCGTGAACAGAAAGAAGGTCTGCCACCGCCCTTCAAGGCCTTTGGGGGCAGCATCTGTGTGGACACAAGGTCCAACTCTTTTGACAGCCCTTTGAAACGATTTCAGCACTACACGAAAGAGGCTTGCGAGACGGAGTGCTTTATGAATTTTGTGGTAGAGACGTGTGAGGGATGCAAGCACTTTCTACATCCAGGTACTTTTTTAAAAAAAAGTTACATTCTTCATCCAGGTACTTTAAAAAAAAAGTTACATTCTTCATCCAGGTTCTTTTTTTTTTTTAATACATTCTTCTTCCAGGTATTTTTTTAAAAAGTAATATTCTTCATCCGTGTACATTTATACTTTTAGTTAATGGGTACATTTTACATCCAGGTAATTATAGTTATTAGGTACATTTTTATACTTCAAGTTAATAGACGTTTTCTACTCCTAAGTACTTTAACTTAATAGACTTTTTACACCAATGTATTTTTAGCAAGCAGGTACTTTTAAATCCATTTTTTTTTGTTCAGTTAATTGACACTTTCTACATTTAGGTACTTCTAGTTCACTTTTCACTCATGAACTTTTAGTTAATGGGTACTTATTATCCATGTACTTTCAGTTGAAATTTAATTTTTTTTTCTCGATACTTTTAGAAAAATAAGTACTTTTAAAACTATGTTTTTAAAGATAAGTAAGTCTTATTACCCCCTCCACCACAAGTCCTTAAACGAGATTAGACCAGAGCACACCGATAATGCTTATAAAAAAAATTAATATAGATGTAAAAGTAGTTATTCATATTAAAGTACATATATGTAGAAGTACTTATTCATTTAAAAGTACAAAAATTACTTATTCCTCTAAAAGTACATAGATATAAAGTACTTGTTCATCTAAAAGAACATAGATGTAAATATACTTTTTTTCATTTAAAAGCAATTGCAATGTCTTTGATTCTGAAGATGTAAGATGCGTGCAGTGTTTCACATGACTACGCTAACCCAGTTGCGACCTGCATATTTTTACGCACCTTGAGCAGACAAAGCTGATGTCCGCTAACGTTGGTGTGTCTAATCTAGCAAGCATGGAGGATCTAGTTAGACCAAGAAGCAGAGACTGCAGGATGGACATGGACCTGAGTGGAATTGTCCACAACAGAGTCTGATGGCGAATCTCTTTTGCGACATCATGTCACAATGGGACCCAAAATGATTTATTTGAGTCAATCTAAACCCTTATTATTTGACCAAATAGATTGAATAAATGTTTTTTTATTTACCCAGGAAACGAGACTGTATGTGAAGTGTCGCACCTGGCAAGCTGTTATGAGAAAGCTCAAAGTAAGTCATCTGTTGAGGCGGAATTTTCAAAATGGAGGCTAATCCATAAATATCTAGCTAAACGGCGTAACCGGCGTATAGAATAGTGTGAATAGTCTACCGAATAGTCTAATGTTTAACATTACAATCATTTGTGTACGCTCATGACAGTGTTAAATCCCACGTCCAAGCTTTTCCGCGTGTGGAGAATAAAGAGAATATTGTCAATACATGTTAGAAGATTTCAACTACTGCTACATGAGTGTAGAGCAAATTTTGGGTTTTGATGTACTAATTAGTAGCAGAATTAAAAAGATCGACTAATCCAGTGATCCCACAACGTAATTCAACCTGCGGGCCATTTTAATTTCCGACACTCGTGCCACAGGCCCCATGACCCAAAAAAAGAACTTGAAGTTGACCTGAGACTATTTTAGTAGAGACCCGTAGGTGTGTATTGTATTTTGATAAATTGGGATATTTGAAGTTTATCTTTATTATGTTTTTCTATGTGTTTGAAAATGGCTTTACTTCTCTGCATGCTAGTGAGCAACTTAGTAGCTAACCTCACCACTAAATTCGTGCTCTTCCTTTTTTTTTATGGTCAATATTCTCATCCATTCTCCACGTCATAATTGTTGTTTTGATGTTGTTGTAATATGATGTTTATTGAAACATCCAGACTGTCTTAACTCTTTCTCTCCGTAATTATTTACCACATTCTGGTGGAATCAACGTTGGTATCGTCAGTTAGGAGAGAAAGAGTTAATAAAACAAATGTTTGGGCTTATTATCATTCTCCAAAAAAGAAAAGATCCGTTCAATTGTTCTAGTAGTCTCTTAATTCTATTTTCATGGAAGCATAGGCGCCTACCAGTTAAAGCTCGTGATACCAACTACCAGAGAAAAAGTGAGAGCCCTAACGTTGGTAAAGATCCGTTTTTCAAACTTTTATTTTTTAAAGGTGGTAGGGAGATTTTCTCCTCTTTGTACCGACGTTTCGGCGTGCCGGATGAGAGCTCGCCGCCGGCAGGATATGGCCCGCAGGCCTTATTTTGAGCATCACTGTTTAAATTGCTGTAATCTAAGCAAAGAGAGACTACTGGGATTAACTTGATTTCTGAAATTATCTAAAAATAAATGCTTGGTAGTCTCCCTTCCCTCATATAAACTATTGTACATATAAAAAAAATATACGTCAAAATGAAATGCGTTAATGATAAAAGCCAGAGAATAAAATTTTGTACTAGCGTTTACACATAACCATTTAGGAAATTCACATTCGGCCTAAATTGTAAAATGTAAAAAGTGTGACACACAAAAAAAGTTTAGAATTAGATGTTAGTACATTTTAATATTGAACCGATAACCTAAACTCATTGAGAACTAAATACCCTAAATTCCAGACTATCAATTTTTAGTTGTATCAAAATAAGACTGGCCTAGTGGCACGTAATAAAAAGTGTCAAGAATCAAGAGTATTGTTGTTTTTTTTAATTGTAATAACAATGAACAACATGTTTACATTCCGAGAAAGAACAGTATTTTTAATATAACAAAAAATAGCTACAGGAGTTAAAAATAAGCAGGAATCTTTTAAATAGAACATACATCTTATTTTATAGTGACTGTATACTCTTACAAAGAAAATGAACGTGATCAGTCAAAATGTTTTAAGCTTCATGTTCAGTTTAGTGAATCTTTTGTTCAAATTACACTTTATGTGTGTACATAGTTTGCAATTGGAGAATCATTTCTATGTTTTGGAAAGAATTATGCTATCTTTCCGCCCAAAATAGATGTAGTGGCATTACATTGGTCAGTTGTTCATCGAACCTCTGAAAAAAATTAAGGCGTATTCACCATCCGGTTCTATTGTTACTCTTAGAACAAAATCTAGTAGTATAACATAGAGTGTATCTATTACCATCTACTTTCAGGGTTGTACTACGGAGGAAGCAATAGGACCAAATGCCAGTGTCCACTACCATGCGTTCAGTCCACATATAAGGCCGCGGTCACTACAACCAAGTTTCGGGCCACCAAGTATTTCAAAGACATACAGACTGCATATAACAAGTAGGTTACAGAGATCAATAATAAAAAATATACCCAATATTGGTTTACAGTTTACATGCCTATGAACGTGTGAATGTAGATCTAGCAAGATTGAATTGGTTTGGATGACGTATTGTTGTGTCATGTAATTTGTGTTTTTACTATAGGATTGTATTGTTAGTACAATTCTTATTTACTTTTTATTTATGTATTCAATGTGTTTTTCTTTTTTGTTTTTAAGCCGAACTATTTAAAAGTACAAAATAAAATCTCCTTCCGTTTTAAACACTGTTAAAACTCTTTTTGTGTACAAATTTCAGTTCATAGACATAAATAAATATAGACTGGCCAATAAGAGAGTTTTATAAAACGAAAATTTGTGAATTGCAAATGTGTGTACTTTATTTTATGTCTATAAATTTTGTTTTATCTCTGAGACTAAATATCATTTAATTTTTAAATTTTTCGTAATTCGGAAATCCAAATTCAATAGATACACATGTTTTCAAGTTACATGAAGTTACTTCCTTTTTCCAGTCTATATATATTTATGTGTATGTTTCAGTTACACAAGTATAAGAGCGAAACTTGCTTTTTAAACTTTTTATTAAACTACTTATTTGATGATTTCTTTTTTAGACGACACAATCTCAAAGTAAATATAGCATGGGCATGGTCGCCCGCAGGATTTTTTCCAGGGGGGTGCAAGATGCCATCGACCGTTCACAATAGTAGCTTCCATTTTCTTGATAAGGAGCATATTAAAGAAAGGAACTAGCCCCCCCCCCCTTTTCCATATACAGTAATAACCTTTTACCTTTACCTATCCCTTAGTATATTGCACCGTTGGGGCACCATGCAAGACTCGTAAACCGCCTTTCTCCATTCCTCTCTGTCTTTTGCCTTAGAATCTCTTTCAACGGCAGGCCGGTCCATTCTTTTATGTTGTCCTCCCATCGCTTTCTCTGCCTGACTGCCTCTTATTCTTTTTCCTGGTACTGTTCCCTGAAGGAAGGTGATTGTGAGCCCCGAAGATCTTGTGATATGGACATAGATTTTAAGCTTGCATTTTTAACGATAGTTAGCAGGTCATCATGGGGTCCAATCGTTGCAGTAAACCTGTTTCTAATCTCTTGGTTTGTGGTGAGATCTTTCAATGTGATACCTAGGATCCTTCAGTAGAATCTCTATTCCAATGCTAGGATCCTCCTCTCTATCTCTTCAGTCAATGTCCAGGACTCACAAGCATAAAAAAACAATGTGGCCATGACCAGTGTGCGCATCAGTCTGATTTTGGTGCCGAGGGCTAAGCCTTTGTCTTTCCATATTATTTTAAGTTTTGAAAGGGCTGCTGTGGACTGTGCGATTCGGTCCAGTAGTTTAGGTTTCGTTCCCTCATCTGAGACTACAGCTCCGATGTATTTGTAGCTGTTAACACTAGTCAGCTTTTCACCTCAAATATTGATGCCCCTTTTAAAGCAAAGTTGGCTATTGGTCATATTTTTTATTCGGCATATATTTGCTTACCATATGCTGCGGAAGTCTTGTCAGTGCAGTTCACCGATTCAGCTAGTTCTTCTTCTGTCCCTGATAGGCCATCAATGTCATCTGCGAAGCGCAAGTTTGTAACTTTTCTTCCTCCAATGCTTACAGTACCTTTAAATCCTTCGAGAGCATCTTCCATTATTGTCTTACTCCAACTGTGGTTGTTTTGAACCAGTCCCCAATATTATTGTTGAAGTACAGCGCACTTGTGGCATCCTTGTAAAGGTTCTGAACCTCTACGATAATAAGTGAGCTGTAAGAGTTGTTTCAAATTAAATAAAATATTTAGTATACGAACAAACTATTTACTGTATGCGTTATTAAGCTTATCTGTTCGGCCCATACCTTCCTACGGTCGATCTAACAAAATTGTTAATAACGAATGGCAATTAGCATCTGCCAAACAAATCATCTCAGAATTGTGACTGGGTTCTTATTTCTCACTCCATCGTGTCTTACACTACAAGGTAAAAATAAAACTGTTGCGGAAAATAGAATGTCTTGTTGATGACACCAACAGCATTAAGTACATCTGAAACGTCATTTGGGTTATTGATATCAAGTTTAAAGGCTGCTTTAAGAAAATTTTCACGAATCCTTGTCTGAACACAGTTATGAAAGCTAGCTATCACGAACAGTCGTCGTAGTCTTGGCCGAGTAGTTCGTTCATATCTAGACTGTACATAAAGTATCCTCTGACATTGACGTTAGACACAGACAGTGTGTCTCTCTAAACAACAGGAACAAAACCAGTAAAATGTTCTCAAATACAATCGTCATCAATAAACCAATAAGTTTCAGAGCTGTCTGCAGTTTCATCATCAAAATACCCAGCTAATGCAGTCAATTCACGATGCTGCAGCTCGTATTTTTTTTGTTTCTTGACTGCAACGCCGTACTAGCAGGTATACCCATTGACAAAATAGCCAAGCTGCAGCGTATTCAGAACAACACCGCACATGAATAGTCCATCGGAAAACAAGACTTAATTCTGCTTTTGCTCTCATGCAAACACTCCATAGGCTTTCTGTGAAAGCAATAATTGACTGCAAATTGTCCATTTTTTGTTATCAAAGTATCGAGGACAAACGCAGACGACGAAAAGAAAATCTAAATCGACCGCCTGCGGACAATGGCTTTGCTTGCCCTGGATGTGGCACAATATGTAGGTCACGGCTGGGGCTGCATAGGCACGTGAAATACTGTATTCCTCACTAATCATCGGACTCGAAGACAAGCCTTATATCTACAATACAGAATTGATCACTCCATATGTCCCTCAGAGAACACTGCGTTCCATGGACTCAGCGCTTTTGGTGATGCCACGTTTCAAAAGTTGCGGTTTGGTGGCAATTTCAAATTGGGAACTCACTCCCCATTGATCTCAGACAGATAACATGCTACACTACATTCAAGAAGAACATAGGACCTATCTGTTCAAAACTTCTTTATATTAATTTGTCATTTCAGCTATCGTTTTCATGTTTGTAATGCTATACAGCGCCCTGAGGCTACATCATGTTTGTTAACAGCGCTCTATAAATTAAACTATTATTATTATTAAGAGCTTTCTTATATACTCTTCAATCGTATACTTGTAGACGTGTTTAGCCTGCTATTTTATCGAGCACTAAAACCGAACTCCGCAAGACATAATTACATTTACCAATATGACTGTACTCCTCATTCTTGTTCAAAGAAACATTCACATTTATCATATCGAAAGAAAGCTAACAAGGATTTCTCCTCCATGAAAAAACAAATAAAAAAAATATTTATCTTATTCTAGGCCTTCACTAAATTTAATATTAGCTCTAACTATGTGCAAGAGAAAACAAACAGTTACGACTTGTGCATTGGAATATTTCACACTTTTTATAGTACAAAAAATTGCAAGTTTATAATAAAGCGTACATGGTCAGCCATCTACTCCTGATTAGCTTTTTCTAGTTTGTTGCAATCCAAGTTTACCATACAGCTGTACTTCAGTGGAAGCACAAGTTGTTATATTGCTACTTCTATGAAATAGAATTTTAATCAATTTAAAAAAAAATGGCTAAATTTGGCTATTAGAATCCAGAGGGGTTGCACGTACATAGACAAGTATCTATTCCTTATAAGCCTAGTCTAGTCAAATCCAACATTAAGTTATCCTTATGACTGTACTACAATGGAAGTACTACTTGCTCAGTGGCTACTAAGAAGTTAATTGATATGATAATGCAAAAATTTGGCTAGAATTTGGCTACTCAGAATTCAGTGCACCCCTTTACACACACACACCCCGCCCCTGCGGGCGCCCATGAGCATGGGGTACGGGAAGGGTGATTCCCAATTATTTCAATATTGAAGGGAGAAGCTAAAAAAAAAAAAGTCAAGAGATTTTACCAGTAGTACTACCTTTGTTGTGGGCTGGAGAGTTTGTTCAAGTAAATGTGATACTAGAATTCATGGGCCAAAATCATTTTTATTTGGGTGAAATATCGTGGATGTTGCTATTAAGGTTTTGTCGCTACAAATCAATTCAAAAGTTTATGCTTATATATTATGGTTTGAATATGCCTGGTCCATTGACGAATTTGACCGGGCCGCCTCTGAGTTTGTGTGATAACACAAACTCTCTTTCTAATTTATTTATTATTTTTTTTTACTTTTTAAAATTTCCTCCTAGTAATAGGCCTATATAATAATGTCTAATAATGTGTTTTACGTTGATACCTAGAACATTGAGTCAGAACGTGGCCTACATTCACCTGTACTACTCGGACCCAATTGTCAGCACTATGAGGCAGGTGGCTATTTATTCAGCTGAAGGATTACTAGGTGAGTCATTTAGAAATTACATCTAAAATCTAAACCTGACAACAACAAAAAACAGAAAGAACAAAACCTTGGATGTTATAGTAAGTCAATAATTCATTTTAGACAATAGGCCTTTAAAAATGAGCGGGCAATAACAGAAAGAATCAAAGTCTGATATTGTTTACATGTACTAACTTTCAAAAAAACGCTGAGTTACAATTTGATAATAATAATAAAACTTGTCTTCGAGTCCGAAGATTAATGAGGATTGCAGCATTTCCCGTGGCTACGCAGCCCCAGCTATGACCTAGGTACTTAATTATATAATGTAAACTGTAGTTACTTATCTTCCCTGCACGTTGCAACTTCTGGTGCAAATCCAGGTTAGGACACCAATTAGAAGCAGCATTAAACACTTGAATGTATACATTTTGACTGCGATAGTTCATTAAATAATTATTTTAAAATATATGAAGTACCAGTTAAAATATATCACTGGAAAGAAACAGGCCTTCGTGAGTAGTTCATCCACCAATCCAGTTAAAATATATAACGTAAAACAAATCCTTATAATTATGAATAGATAGTGGATAGCTGGAGCTTGCGTAAAACGAACAAGTATTTTTGTTGTAATAGTTAGTTCAAGCAACCGTCGAAGTAAAGCTTTAATACAAACAATGTATCAATGGACTTTTACTATGACCACTAACCGGTCATGTTAAAAGTGACCCTAGAAGAGATGCGTGTACGAAACAAATTTAATGCAGCCTCTAGCTTCCCTATTGAAAGACATTTCAGTCGCACAGTGGCGTAGCTAGCGATTTGGGGGCCCTGGGGGGGGGGGGCTTGATCTCTTTAGTGGTTCCTGCATTTTTACATTCGAGATCATGGCATGAGATAATGTAATTAATAAATATATAACTTAATAACATATAACTGAGGTTACTCCCTGAGAGTAACCCCGTCGGAAAGATTGAATCTGTGTGGAAAACATGCAACAGGTCACTAACTTATATAACAACATGAATAGCGAAACTGCATGGCACATGAGTAATATTTAATATTTCATACCACAAAAGATTACGGACACACTCGCTTTGCACCCCCCCCCCCTTTAAAGTTGGGTCCGGGGGGAGGGGGGCTTTCGAATTTAGACCACCACGGTCGAGCCGTGATAATTATCACAATTATTTAGAGGATCGGATCGTTCGTTAAGAATGTTAAACCAGCAATAGGCTTATAAAACCTTCTATTTTTATAAGAACCGGAATAGTTCAGTAGCAAAACATGTCGGCCTTCCATCATAGAGGCTCGAGTTTCAATTCAGACTCAATCAACTTATTTTTTTTCCTCTCTAGGTAGCAGACGCATAGAAGACCCGGATTGAAAAACTTAAAACTTAAAATATGCCATTGAACTCAATAAAACCGTTTTTTTTTTTAAATTTATTTCACTTGCTTTTATTTGACACTTTTTCTTACAAAACATATATCACTCCCTCTGTCTGTCTGTCTGTCTGGTAAAAAGTTATTTCTGCAAAACCCAATCTTGGATCAAATTTCGCATAATTATTCATTAACATAGACAAGACATGAATCAATGAAAAAGAAGTAACCAATTAGTCAATTGATTACTAGAGATTCATTATTTTGTTTAAAAGCAATAAAGGAAACAAATACTTTGATATTCACATATATGGCTAAATTTGTTGGGTTTAGTTCCCTTAACTAATTATTGGCGCTATTTCTCTGATCAAGTTGATAATTTAAACAATTGTTTATTGTACTTAACAAAACATACATAAATAGACTAAAGAAACACTCAATTATTCAATTCATTATTGGCTACTCATTATTTTGTTTGATACCGAATAAGTGAAATAACATTATTTGTAGATATAATTTTAAAGACGGAATTATTCCCCTTTAGAAAATCTATGTTGTGTTTTAAATGTTTTTTTTTAATTTAGTTTACACTTTAAACTTTTTGCTTTGGTTCATGGGTGACCATAAAAGTAGCTTTGTGTTTCATTTACAGGGTCAATCGGAGGTCAAATTGGCCTCTTCATGGGTTTCAGCCTGGTGACTGTAGCTGAAATGCTGGAACTCATCTTCCTACTGGCCACAAGAGGCAGAAAACTGGACGAGCGCGTGAAACGTCATAAGGAAACTCAGGACGCTGTCCAGGCTGCCATGCAAGCTAACGCCTAAACTTGACCATTTCATCTGTCAGTGACCCAAACCTAATGTCCACGGGACACTTTTTTTTCTCAACTTTTATACAATGTTGACGTTTTTGTTTTCCCTATCATGTTGTTCTACATTTACATAATGAAGAAATCTGGATGACAAGTTAGGCCTACTAGTACAATTATTCAAATAGATGGATAGAAATAAAATGTTAAACCCATTTAAATCTGATAAAAAAAGAAGTATAGGTTTGTATATTATTTTATTTATTTAGTTAGGAGAGTAAACAATATATATTTCTTCACTGATTTATTCTGAATGTTTCTGTACAAGACGAGTTTAACAAGTAAATTTGCATGGTACTTAGAACAGATTTCCTTATTGTTACAAATGCTGTAGCAGCTCTTACACTTTCAATTTCACCTATCTCTTAGACTTTTGGGGCACCACACAAGATTAATTGACCGTCTTTCTCCATTCCTCTTTGATTTTTGCTTTCGGTAGATTCTTTTTCAATGACAGGTCGGTCTATTCTTTTATTTTGTCTTCCCATATATTTTTTTCTGTCTGCTTCTTCTTCTTTTTTATGGTACTGTTCTTTGAAGGAAGTCTTCGCAAGCCCCAACACTTGTTTTATGATCATAGAGTTTTAGTTTGCGATATTTTACAATATTTAGCAGGTCATGGTTGGAACCAATAGCTGAAATAACCCTGTCTCTAATTTCTTGTTGTTTTTTTTGTTGCAATAAATGTGATGCCTAGGATCCTTCTGTGGCATCTCAATTCTATTGCTAGGATCCTCCTCTCTTGCTCTGCAGTCAGTGTCCAAGATTCACACGCATTTAAGAATGTGCCATGACCAGGGAGCGCTTCAGTTCATTAAGTCTTATAAGACTTTGGTCAATATCATCTCGACCATGTTTACCAAACAGGGGTGTAGCTAGGAATTTTAAATCCTTTTGGGGGCCCGGGGGTTTGACCTCCCTGGAGGCCCCTGTATTTTGAGTAATATTTAATTTTTAATGTAAAAAAAAAAAAACTCATTTGGGGGACATTTTCAAAATCTCCCCCCCCTCTCTAGCTACGCCACTGTTACCAAAGTACATGGTCAGGTTGTGGTGTGGTTCTCTGGTAGTCATATATGACTTCATATCTCTTACACAAAGTAGTTAGAACTGGTGTTAGGGCTTTGAACACGATGGATTGGACATTGACTGCTATAAAGATTTGCTGACAAGAGACCCTCGTCTCATTGGTTAAAGATCGTCATTTACAGATTCAACCAGTTTTATAAAGTATGTCATTATAACATTTATTCTATTGTCACGAATGTGTCTTCTTCTTTTTCTTCTAGCCAGCTTTTTACTGCTGAGCTGTCAGCTCTTTTGCAGACTGTGCCAAGGCAAAATGGTGTGCTGTGTATTTCAGTTTTTCAGCACTGCCATAAAGGGTGTTGGTTATATTGTTATCAAGTAGGCCTAATCGAAGTCAGTCAAAATTATTTGCATCAGGGCTAACTACAGCATCAGACAGTTAACAACATTGGTAACATACTGCCCTAAACCCAAATAGATATCCAAGCAAATCACAATTCATGAAATGGCAATGATATCGATTTCTTGTAATTATTTTTTTTCGTTTTCCAAACAATTTTAAGTTTCATGCCTGATTTAAACACATCTCTCTCTATGCCACTATACAGTCGCACTGCAAGGGAGGGCGTCACCAGATTTGATCCGCTATTAGTGTGACCTTAAACAACACCCCCTTCCAAAATTTAACTTTCCGAAACAAAAAAATATGTTAATTTATTTACTTTTCAAAAAGATTTAAACAAATTGCCTTCGCTGATTGGTTGTACCTGACTGTACAATGTAGGCACACATTCTTTTCTTTCTAAATTTCTAACATTTTCTATATCCCCCTAGATAGGCCTGCTTGTTATTCGGAGCAGTTTAAACCCTCTCACAGCATCTTCGCGGCGCCACTGCTGTGATATACTGATATTCTCGCCATGTTGAGTCTAACACTTGTGTTTCCCAGATACTAATTCCCGTCAAGTAGTTAGAGAAATACAACGTACTGAATATTTTTAATTTGATTATTTATTGACATGCATATTTTCTGTTGACTTTATTTTGTTTTGATCTTTCAACTTTTTTGTCAAGTATATTTTTGTTTTATAGATGCTACTACTATTGTATAAATGGAATGAAAGGAAGAGATAGATTTTCGGAAAATAAGAAAAGAATGAAAAAAAGATTAGGTGTACTGTAAATAAATATGTCACATATAGTCATGTTGTGTGTGTGTGTGTGTGTTACAGTGAACATTCTTTGAACTTTCACCTGAATGTCAAAATCTACTTCACCCTCATGACTTAATGTATTGACTTCAACTTTTTATTCAATGTACATTCACTGACGCCATCTGTGAGTCTTTATGGCTGCCTGGTGGTGTGGTGTGCGCTCTGGGCTGTGATAGTCTCAATGGCCCAGGATTGAGCCCTCCCCATCACTAACTCTTCGTTCTGCGAGAGGTTAGCCAGGATGTGATCATCTTCAATTCTGAAGAAACATCAGAAGCATGTAAAACAAGGAAAAAGCAAGTCAACATCTCTATATATGTATTCACTTGCCCTCATCAAATGATTATGTTTTAAATTTATTGTAACTCGTGTTGAAGTAAATGGAAGACAGCGCGGGATCCCCAGTGTTGTCACAGTTCAATACTTGTATCTTGTAGTCGGTGAATTACATTTCTTATATAGTGTAGACTTTTCAACACTAAATAGTTCTGAAGTCATTTTCTTTTACGCTAAGTGATGACTGCTTAACTCACATGCAGTCACCAGTCAGTGAGACAACATCACTTTTGTATTAGATACGTTGAAATGTATTCTCCGGTTTTTATTTTGTGTATTTATTTCATGTTCTAATTTTCAAATTCTATTTATAATTGATTTGATTATTTTAACTTGTACTTAGTGCTACTTTTTTTTTTCGCGAATTGCGAATTAATGAAGAGAGCTTTATTCTTCACATTCGAACTGAGCCATCCTAGAAGATAAAATAACAACGAGGTGCAAGGTCCTGTTACAGAAGTTAGAACATTATGGAACAGAGTGAAAACATGAAGAATGTGTTGATGGCTTCTTCCGCGTGCTATGTGTAAGATCTCTTATCTGGGAATGTAAAGCTTGTGCTGATCAGAAAATTGTTTCTTTACTCGTAGTAGTTTTGTCAGTTCCTATCCCCAGACTCGCAGATCAAGACATTCACAATGAAGTCATTCAACAGGTGTAGATCAAATATGATCACTATACGAGTCACCATAACAAAAGATGTTGCTCCTATCAAAGCCTAGCCTTAACTGTCTGTTTATCTCTATCTCAGCTACAGTCGCCCTTTGAATTAATGTCTTCACAATAGCGCGTTCACTGGCAGTCACCTAATGTGCGGCCTCTACGTAGAACAACTTCTTACAAGTCCTCTTTCTGCTGTTGTGCTATTAGAGGATGAAACAGTTTGTCTGAATCAACCCAGAAAACTAATGACACAGCAGAGTTTAACTATCTAATGGGCCTCATTCGCCAATCATAAACAAGCAACATTAAGTTACGTGCTCCTCTATCTCTTCTATACAAATTACGATCTAATTCTAATCAACAATGGTTATCTCGTAGCAGTTTTTTTCGTTGTTTTGTCAATATTATCACATAACCGTTCGTTTTTTGGTAAATGACGTCCATTAAGAAGTTCGACTAGATTGACACTTGGGTAAGTTTACAATGTCATTTTTTGTGAAGGAAAGACATAAGCCTACATATGTATAGCCATTAGAAAGCTCATGTTCAAGACAGATTTCCCCAAGAAGATTCCAATATAGAATGCAAGCATTTTGTTAACTGTTTTTTTTTTTTTTGTAAAGCAAGATCTGTCAAGAGAAGAACAAGATGATAAGTGATTCAGTTGAAAAAGAGTTAAGATCAACAATCAACAAAAAATGTGTCACGGTAATAGAGTTTACGTTCTCATTTTTCACATAAATAATGAATATTTTCAGGAAATAAAATTTGGCTGATGAAGCTCTCAAAGATTGGATTAATTTTTTTCATTGTTTTTTCACATACATATTGAATATTTTCAGGACATAAAATTTAGCCTATGAAGCTCTTAAAGCTTGGATTAATTTTTTCATTGTTTGTTTTAAGTTTAGAAGGAAAGTAAGAAGCCAAAATTACAGACAAATACAATAGATTGATAGATACATAAATATAAAGATACATAGATGCTTGGGTTTATATTATACTTAAGCACTAAATTAGGGAAAAGAAATTAATTTTCGAAAATTTATTTAAATTGACATTAAAAAAGACACTAAAAATATTCGAAAATATTATTTTTCTTTTAGCTTTTTTCTTTCTGACACCATTTTTTTTGCTCGTGATTTTAGAAATCTGGTTAATACATTGTTCTTTGTGCAGCCATGAAATGTAAAATAAAACTTAATATAAAGATAAACACAAAATTATAGATTATGTCAAATATTTATTACAATTAATAAAATCAGGTCATGAAATTACAATGGTGTGTGACAGCAAATAATACAACAACTCGAGTACAGAGTATACCATCTATTGGGAGAAGAGATTTGAAAACTTGAAATATAATATTCAAAGTTTGAGATCACTTGTCATGGTACAGAAATTTTTGACAAATTTGTTTTAATGTCTATGAAGAAGTTTGTCAAATTTCCAGAACTCGTGTAGATCAAAGCTGAGAACTCTCGAATTCAATGTAGGTAGATCAATGGGAGTTATCGGAAATTTAATTTGAAATTAGGTCAATGCTGAGATGTTATCGAAAATTTAATTTGAAATTAGGTCAATGCTGAGATGTTAGCGAAAATTTAATTTGAAATTAGGTCAATGCTGAGATGTTATCGAAAATTTAATTTGAAATTAGGTCAATGCTGAGATGTTATCGAAAATTTAATTTGAAATTAGGTCAATGCTGAGATGTTATCGAGAATTTAATTTTGAAGTTTGATCAATTCTGAGATGTCCTGGATTTATAGTGGAGTTTGATCAATGCTGAGAGCTCTAAAATCCAATCTAAAGTAAGATCACTGTTCAATTCTCATGAATCTAATGTTGTTGTAGATCAATGCTGTATTTGCATGTAATAGCTGACTTCTCGTGAATCTAATGTGGAGTTAGATATCAATGCTGTATCTGTATATAATCACTGAGTTCTCGTGAATCTAATGTGGAGTTAGATATCAATGCTGTATTCTCAAAAATTGTGTTGCCCTAGGGACTAGGGCCCTGGCAAAAAATAAACAAATTTTTTAACAAATTTGCTTGGAAGGTTCTCACTTCTCAGAGTCTCAACTGTCTGTCATAGCACAAACCACGTGGTCTGACAAATACAATATTGGACTTTTGTATTGTCTCGCCTGAAGACACCTCCCTCTGTGAAGTAAGGCAGATTCAACATCTTTGATATGAATCTCCAGGAAATTGTTGAACATTGTCCTCAATTATTAGAGCATGAAAGCAGTTCAACCTATTTTTTTTTTTGTTTATTGCAATAATTTATTTTTGGAATCTTAGTGTATCTATTAGTTTATCTTACTATAAACTATGCAGAAATAAACTTTTTAAAAATATTTTCGAAAACAAACAATTGTGTTTTAAAGGGCCAACGTCTCGACTACATTTTGTTACCTCAGTTGTAGGTTAGTCCAAGATTTGACATGAAGTGGTCGTAACTATTAAGCAATAATAAGAGTTTGAAATGTTAATGTTTGTGTTTCGTTGATGTTTCTGTTTTGTTACTGTCTGTACTTTTGTAAACAAAGAAAGAGCAGCAAAGCGTCGTTGGGTTTAAAGCTCCTTTATTTTAAACTTTTGAGATGTGCATCTAGTGGTGTTTTTTAACCTATATTAAAGGCTAGTCAGTTGTTGACCTTTTGCAAAAAAAAAAAAACAAAAAAAAAAGCAAAAGTAAACAAACAAAATGTAGTTCTATTACAATCTTTGTATAGCACACAAAACGGGTAGGTTCACTACTTTCTACACCATCCTCACATTAATGTGAGTGTATTATATCCGGTCAGACTTCATAATAAATCTGCTGTGTAGCTACTATATTGTAATTATTCTCAATGCAACTATCATCCATCGGTGCCTGAACATTGTAGTGCATTGAAGCGAATTTAAATGCAGAAAGATGTGTGAATATGTTGACTCAAGTCTTGACCACTGGCTATAGGCCTACATTTCAACTGGAATTCTGGGAAAGCAAAGCAATTGTATCGTCCTGCTTATTTTGTTTAAAAAAAAATGAAATTTTGAAAAAAATTTAGTTTCTTTCAGAATCTGTTTGGAAAGGTCGAAAGAGACCTTTTGAAGATGAGGATGATGATGATGTGGTCGATGGTGAGTTCACGGCCTTCTTTGCCACTGGAGCGTGTATAGGTGAGCTGACCCTGCGAAGGTTGGCGAGTCCTGGCTGCTGATTGGTGGACATCGTATTGGGTGAGTGATGAAACGGCGAGCTCTGATTGGACGAAGCTGATGCCGCCGCGGCCAATCGAACAGAGTCGAGGGATGAAAGAAAGTGTGGTGACGTCAGGTGCGTTGACGTCAGGGCCGAAGAGGCGTGAGCAGCCAAGAGAGACATGGCCGTCGGATCCAGAGGCGACCTCAAAAGGGGGCTGGAGGTGTGAGGGAAATTCGGGTGGGGACTCCCGTGAGGTGCGCCCATGCCGAATGCCCCGACTCCGTTTTGGCGAAGGTAGGAACCGAGAAAGTCATTCGGCGACACGGGCGCCTGCCTAACTGTCGGAGACATAGGCAGGTGCGAGGAAGGAGAGAATGGCTGGGGCGTTTGTGACAGAGGAACTCCTGGAGGAGTATAACAGCCGTGTGGCGATGGAGGTATCCCGTAAGGGTAAGATGCTGCTGCTGCTGCAAGATAAGCGTACAGGTGAGGATCAGCTATTCCGTAGGGCCAAGCCAGAGCCATTCGCTGTCTTTTGTCTTTCATACGTCGATTTTGAAACCAGACCTGGAAAATAAAAATAGGAAATGGCTATCTTACTCCTCCTATCAAAATATATAAGATATAAAGAATTGAATATGTTTTTCTCTTTTCTCTCTAATGGTCAAAAGAGAATAGAAAGGATATTAACAATGTTCAGCGTGAAAAGGTAATTTTTGTACCAACAGAATGCGACAACACATGTAATGGAAGCTCAAAATTGGAACCAGTGAAATCTGCCCATGTAGAGTGTCACCAGAGAATGCCTACCACGTCCTCCAACACTGCTCTCTTTACCAAGAGGCCCGTATAAGACACTGGCCCCAAAACACCCCAATAGAAAGAAAACTATTTGGAGAGCTCCCTGATTTGGAAACCACTGCGCAGTTCATCTCTTATATTGGACTAGTCATCTGAACCCTCATACCAATGCGAACGAAGAAGAAGGAGAAGCACCAATTTATGTAAACACGTTTTTGTCAGATGCTTTCAGTATTTATTTTATGAATATTTGATTCTTAGTATTCTTAGTATATTCTTAGATGCATGAAATACAGGGAATAAAATAAGGTCACGAGTACCATTGAAAATCTGGACTAGTAAATTAGGCCATTATGAAGTGTCACCAAAGAAAACAGATCCTTACACACCAAATACTTTATCGAGAAGCCCGAACACTGGCCAAAGACCACTTCTATATAAGAAAAAAAAACATGGAGCTTTACAGTTTTTCTCTGATGTCGGACTAGTTATCTGAACCTTCCAACATGAAACTAAAAACGCCAAAGAAGAAGAGTACTATCAGTGAAAGATCCTGCTCTTGACCTCACACCTTGCTAAAGACCGTGTGTCTCTTTCATCCACGACACCTCCCTTGTAAACAAACAAAAAAAAAAGCAAAGTAAAGTAGCAATAATTCACCTTGATAGTAGCCTCAGGTAGATTCAACGATGCAGCCAACTCGCACCTCTTCGGCCGGGACACGTAGTTCTCTTTCAGGAATTCCTTCTCTAGGCGGCCGATCTGTTCCCGAGTGAATGCAGTCCGGTAACGACGGACCTGGTTGTCATCCAGCGATGAATCTGTTGACAAGAAAACAGAAGAGAGAATATATGAGTTGATAAAATCACTGCCCTAGATAAGAACAGGTTTTATTATATGAGTTGATAAAATCACTGCCCTAGATAAGAACAGGTTTTATTATATGAGTTGATAAAATCACTGCCCAAGATAAGAACAGGTTTGTTACGGTCGTAGTGCAACATGGTGCGAAAGAAAAAGGTGCGAATTTGTGTAATGAAAGGAAGAGAGGTTAAAAAGAGGAAGTAGAGAGAGACTGACAAGATACGAAAGGAAAATGGTTTTGTTTTGAGAACGTGATATGTTATTAAAGTATATATATAGAAAATCCTGAGAGTGTTATTATTTTGAAGAGTCTTGTGTCGTAACAAGGTTTTATTAATACGTCAGTGTTTTATCAATTTTTTGTTTTTACAATATTAAAAATATCAATTTCTACTGAGTCTAGCTCAAGCAACATTATGTAACTATATTACAATCACTGACTCTCTCTCTCTCTCTCTCTCTCTCTCTCTCTCTCTCTTTCTCTCTCTCTCTCTCTCCCTCTCTCTCTCCCTCTCTCTCTCTCTCTCTCTATCTCTCTCATCAAAGACAATGATCCCCTCAAAATATTTTGTTCTCACGCTAAAGCTCAATTTTTTTTTGTATTTAAACCTTAAGAATTTAAACCTCAACCTTTCGGGATGTATAAAGGAACGCCATGTAAAACATTGATTGATGAATTCACTTCCTATCATATGCAATATTGTTAACATTTGTATATATAAGAAAGGGTTTAAAAAGAAAGATGGTATTTAAAAAGTTAAAGAGTTTAATAAAAAAAAAGGTTCTTTATAGAAGGGGAAGACAATTATTGGGATCGTTGAAGTGATCAAACTTAATTTATTATGTCTACTTTTGTACATCTACTAAAAGAATTTCTGTTTTATTTCTTCAATTACAAAAATATCTCAGGAAAAACGTTGGAGATTGGCTCTAATTAGTTCTGAAAGACAAAACAAAGACGTCCAAACAACTTGCATCGTATCAGTTACTTATGTGTGAAATAAAAATGTCTTTAAATATGCGATGTTAAATGAGACAGCTTATTACAATGCATATAAAATTAAAGTGTATAGGAGCCTTTCTCTTTCATTACAGCGTGAAATTTTTAAACCGACCTATGAATTAAGTCCTATTTCACCGTCCTATCAAATTACATGATTACATCCTATTAAGTCCTATTTGACAAAATATTTTATTTATATATCAAACGTAACACGTTCACAGGTTTTAAATGTCATCATGTATGTCTTCCCCCTAAATGAAAAGGTCAAAGGAATGGAATAGTTCTTAAATTATTTTCCCCACGACCAAATTGCTAAAGAGCCTTTTTTAAAAAAAAAATCGCCTTTGGTTCAAGCCATTCGCTCCGTAATCTCCGACTATCCAGAGAGATTGCTGTCAAGTAATTAATTGCCAATTAACACCTCTGGGTTCACAGTGGAGTGGACATCAATTTGACCATTGCTCTGCGGCTCACAGCATGCACAGCCCGGCCCAGGTCACTCAGCACCCTCTCAGCACCCACCCCCGCTCTACCCCGCACACAAACTCACACTTGTCGAGAGGCGGTCTGGGGGGCTCGAGAAGACTTCACTTGAGTCTCTGTGACGTCATGTCCGTGGAGCGACTCTTTCATGGAGCAACAAGGCTACCACGAGTGCTACAATCGCTGCTACATATCTGGTCATCTGGTGATATTATGTTTTTTTTTTTGGGGGGGGGTTACCTTTTAAGTTGATTGCCTCTTCTCTCTGCGTGATTGATAGATAAACACTCAAAAGAAAATTTTTATCAATGTGCTACACTCATTGATTGCGCAGTAATATAAATTATATCAGTATTAGTCAGTACTTTGTAAAAGTAAAGAAACCTTAACCTGAGAGATATACAAGGGTGTAGCACACGTTTAACGATGGTGTTATCATTTCAACAGAATGGAGTTGATCTAACAAATCCTGTTAAAATCGAATCGACCCAGACAAATCTTATAATACAAATCGAAAAGTAAACATCTCAGTCGCAAGACTCCAGTGAGGCCTGAACAAGACTCAAAAAACAAGGTTACAAAGATAGTTTATGGGGAAATTTTTACCCGGAAGTGGACCACTTAAGCAGGTAAAAAGGCAGGTTTCAATATTTTCAGAAAAAATTTCAGAAACTATGAATTTTAAACTATCCACAAATACAACCTTATCTCCGTTGATACAAAAAGAAAGACTTGTGTATGTCGAAAGTGTTGCCGATACTGGTGTATTGACAGAAGGACAGATAGACCACACAAAACCAATAGCAGCTATTTCCCATTCGGGAGGCCGCTAAAAAATCCCACATAATATGAAGATCTGTTTGGTCTGAGAACCACTGCGCAGTTCATCTATGATTTGGAAAATACTCGTCTGAAATTCCAACATAAAACTAAGAGCAAAGAAGAAGACTCCTATGATAGAGAACCTTGATGCAGCACACGCCTCTTAAATTAATATGTCTTGTTGTTTAAAATAACTTTTATATAGCGCAGCTTTCGTGTTTATAGCATGCTCAGAGCGAACTGGTCCAATCTCGTTTGTGGACCAGCAGATAGAAGGGTTACCTGGACAAAAATATTCAGCAAATACTAGAGTTGGGTTTCGAATTCAAGCCCCTAGATAGGTATCCAAACGGGTTACGTCTCTCGACCATACAGCTCATTGTTTAGAACATCTTCATAACTCTAGTAATGACAAAACTACGGCTTGTGGAACATAGTTGCGCCTTTTGAGACCTCTGACAATGAAGTCGCCAAAGTTTACTTCTTTGAACTTCATGATGTTTTGTTATCTGGTCCGCGATACGCGTCTCGGATAATTAGATGACCCTGAAGCAGAAAATCTTTGGGCAACAATGCACATTTAAGAATAAAGAAGAAAAAAATGTTATAACTATAACTTTGTAACATTGAACGCTAACAAAATAATTGTCTCCATTTCTGGTGCGTAAAGAGCCACTAAACATTTTCTTAATAACTGAACGTTGTGAAAGGGAGATAATAAACTATTTTTAATTATTCCTGAATCTTTATTCATTACAAAAGTAAGATATCTTTTTGAAATGTAAATTAAATAAAGTTAATTAGAACTCGTTAGAAAAAAAAAACACTTCGACAGAGATGAAGAGAAGATATGACGTATTCTAAACATCTGCGAGCGTATTGATTCAATGCCGCCATTTTGTCGTCTGCTCCTCATCCAGCATCAGCTACACAATGAATTATTTTCTTCTTAAAAAGAGAACAAGGTGGCTTGTTATATGATATGTCTACTTTTAATGAACACTGTAAATGTGACCTGCTATAAAAGTTTATTGCTCCGGCAGACGTGAAGGTGTTTTCACAAGGGATGAAGAGTGTTCCCGCCAAATATTTACGATGCTATTTGTACAAAGAGAAATGTGCTTGTTACACTGACTTATTAAAGTATCAGGTGACGTTGATTTTCTGCGAGAGGAAACTGAGGTAGCGGACCATGACGTGGTGTCTTGACGCTAGAAAAACAGAACAACGAAAAATACACTGCATTGTTTGACATTATATTGTAGAGTGGTTAACATTAGTTAGATATTGTAGAGTGGTTAACATTAGTTAGGTTAAAACAAAGGGCAGATAGTAATCGATACGATGATGCATTGAGTACGATATTGAACTAT
>JADKLZ010001913.1:23356180-23370313 GCA_021533235.1 Biomphalaria straminea
GATAGTAATCGATACGATGATGCATTGAGTACGATATTGAACTATCAAGTTGTTGTTTTTTTTTGTTTTTTTTTTTAGCAAACCATCTCCAGTTCTCAATGAGCAACCATATAGTATGACTCAATAGAAACGGTTTGGCAAAGCCGAGTGTAGACAAAAAAAAAACAACAACTTTAAAGTTTGAAATAATCAAATTAGTATTACCTATTCTTACAATTATCTTTTTTAAGATATTACCTTAGATCATCTTAGTTTAGAGGACGAGACATACAATACACTACACTACACAGCTCAACATGATGTGTAAAGACTCATAAGTTTAGCGACACCAACCCTGGCTACGATTCTGCTTTAATCTATACAGAATTAAAATGTCTTGAGCATTCTATTATGTTGTCTACATCATAAAACATACTTATATTTATGTATTTAATATGATATGCTTAGGTCTCCTTGGAGTTTTAAAACAAGAGCAGATAAAAATAGGAATAGTAATGAGCCCCTCCCCACCCCCTTCCCAGTTTGGTTTCCTGTCATTTAATTCCCATAAACAAGTTTGGTCCTACAGGGACCTGTAATCTTGGAACTGACCAATAAAGTGGTCATGACAAATGCCACTGTTAAACGCTTCAAAGGTATTAGGGTTCCAGACCATCGATAATGAGGCTACACGACTGACCACTTGATGCTTCAGTGACCACTTGACCACACCACCTGCAGAGGTGCTGAGCTGGGACGTGGAAGAAGAAGTGGAGAAGAAAAAAAAAGAGGGGTTGGAGCTCGTACTACCTTACCGCAGGGAAACGTTTGCCCCAAAACCTCATCAAAGACAACTCGTGTGTGTGTGAGGACGCGCCGTCAAGTCCAAGAGCCGAGCGACTCTTACGAGAAAAACGCCAAGAAGGCAAGGGAAGATAACTACGAATAATCTCGTCACTTAAGGGGAGGTAATTAAACAGTTGAAGAAAAGAAGAGGGGCATGCAATCTCAGCGATAAGACGTCGTGAAAGCGGCGGGAAAATTATCCCTGAATGTTGTCATAAATGGCCATGAATATGCAATTAACACTCAAAGTGGGCGATGAACCGCACAGGCAATGAGGAATAATGGGGGCATTTCTTTTCTACCCTCTCCCCCTACCCCCCTCACCCCCCCCCCTCATTTGGTTTGACAGTCCACATTATTGATAAAGCACGAGGTTGCAATTACTGGGGTATTATGTATTATTAATAAATTGCAGTTTTAGAGTCTAGACATAAAACTTGTGCTGGCAATGCAGGGAAGGAGGATGGAGTAAACATTTAAATGTGGTTATTTCTATCAAGTGTGGTGTGTGTGTGAGAAAGAGTAGTTGGACCAGTGATGGACAACCTTTTTATTTAGCCCGTGGGCCATTTAAATATGCAACACGCGAATAGTGGGCCGCATCACTGAAAAAAAAAATTGTTGAGTCCGAAAGAACCGAAACTTTCCGTGACTTCATTATGTGGCCGGATTATGCCGGAAATAGCCGGATTTCGCCGGAAATAGCCGGATTTCCCGGATGTGGCTCTTATTTAAAAGAAAAAAAAAAAAACAAATAACATAGTGAACTTTGTTTTAAAGACAATTCCTTCTTTATAAAGCTGACGACTCTTTGTAACAGCGATTACATTGCTGTTGTTAACTAATAAATGATATGATAAAGATAGAAAACAATATTAACATTTTTTACTGAGCTGGCCCCAGAAAAAAAAACAACTGGGTAAGCCCTTGTATAGTTCTTCTCAGAGTTAAACCAGTCTAACAATAGGCCGATAGATCCAGCTTTAGAAGACGGTGGCAAAAATGTATTTATTCATGTAACTCTTTAATGAATACATGAGGGAATAACATGTTATAGATTGTCTAGACTTCAAGCTTATTAAAATTATTTTTGTATTATACTCTGAAAAATTAGAACGGTAAACCAGAGTTTTCCCAATTAGTAATTCTTTACCCAAACTGCCAAATTTCTAGGAAAAAATTATAGCCATTTTTCTGTTCCTTTTCATAAAACAACAAAGAATTTGCAAGCTAAATATTTAAGAAAACAGAGAAAAAAATGGTTGGGGGCGGAGAACATAAAATTAACTATAAATGAAACTTTATTGCAAAGAATTGGAGAAAACGAAGGAATTGCAGATTTTCATCATAAAACTAGACAATGTCAAGGTCACTTATTTAAATTTGGTTGTTGCCAACTAAAATAACAAAGAATTGAGATTTCATATTCTCTTTATAGCTCTCTCTCTCTCTCTCTGTCTCTCTCTCTCTCTGTCTCTCTCTCTGTCTCTCTGTCTCTCTCTCTCTGTCTCTCTCTCTCTCTGTCTCTCTCTCTCTCTCTCTCTCTCTCTCTCTCTGTCTCTCTCTCTCTCTGTCTCTCTCTCTCTCTCTGTCTCTCTCTGTCTCTCTCTCTCTCTCTCTGTATCTCTCTGTCTCTCTCTCTCTCTCTGTATCTCTCTGTCTCTCTCTCTCTCTGTCTTTCTCTCTCTCTCTCTGTCTCTCTGTCTCTCTCTCTCTCTCTCTCTCTCTCGACTGGGACTAATTAAGATATACTTTTTAACGTTATTTGTTTAATCAATTTTTCGAATATGTTTTAAGTATTTGAGTGAAAAATGTAAAATAAACCTCATACAGGACAGGCCTTAAATTATGAGAGGCACTAGACAATGTGAATTTGGTGGACCCTAAATAAAATAGAAAAAAATAATACACAGCGGAAAAAAAATATGTATTTTATTTAAATTCTAATGTAATGAGACAATAACAAAGCCGCCACCAATTTGAAGCACTGGGCGGTTGCCTAGTTTGCCTGTGACTAATGCCGAATCTGCTTCATATATTGTTCTACAAATGGACAAGTATACAAAAAATCATATAGCTTATTAACTAAAAAAAACTACAGCGTATTAACACTTTCTTCATTTCGTACACAGAATACACCAAAAAACTTGCTATTTATAGTTTTTTCCGCCGTCTATGAAACTCTTCAATGTGAAAGAGTGTACACTTTTGGTAGAGGAACAAATCACACAATGGAAGAGGCAGTTCTCAAAATTTATGACAGCTAAAATATGGTTGGTGACTTTTACCTTATGTATTTTCAAAACGTAATCGGATCCAGTTTACAATTAGAAAGATTTTTATTTTTAAAGCCGGCAACTACAGGAAGAGAGAAAATTACATTTTAAAATATATTGGAGGAAATGTGAGGGTGATAATAGGGAATCTATGTAATAACGTTTGGACATGAGAAATGGAAGACTGAGAGAGAGAGAGAGAGAGAGACAGAGAGTGAGAGACAGAGAGAGAGACAGAGAGAGAGAGAGAGAGAGAGAGAAAGAGACAGAGAGAGAGAGAGAGAGAGAGAGAGAGAAAGAGAGAGAGAGAGAGAGAAAGAGAGAGAGAGACAGAGAGACAGAGAGAGAGACAGAGAGAGAGAGAGAGAGAGAGAGAGAGATTGAAAAACGTAGAATAAGCTATCTCAAGGATACCATATTAAATGAGAAAACATTTTTGAAATAACTTAAAAACCACAAAGCTTATATTAAGTGTATTGTATCAATTAGTTGGGATCATTCATGTAATTATATATGACATTCACCTTGACTTAGGGGTTAGAGTTTGGGGTTAGATTCACAATTAACCTAGATATATAAATCGACAGCGATCGGACCCTATGATGACTTGCTTACTACAGTGGAAAAACGCAAGCTTACAATCTATGGCCATATAACAAGATCTTCGGGGCTCGCAAAAACCTTCCTCCAGAGAACAGTACCAGGAAAAAGAGGCAGACGGAGAAAGCGGTGGGAAGACAACATCAAAGAATGGACAGGCCTACCATTGAAAGAAGTTCTAAACAGGGCAAAGGATAGAGAGGAATGGAGAATGACGGTCTAAAGGTCTTGCTTGGTGCCCCAGCGGTCCACAGACTAAGGAATAGGTAACAGGTAACAGGTATAAATCTATGCGATTAGAAATATTTTTAATAGTTGTCTTTTGTTTAGCTTTTACCAGTTGAGAAAGGAGGAGGGACGAAGGAGGTATCTTGGTGAATGTTTACGTGATCGTTTTCTTTTTTAACTTAATGCATAAAAAAAATGTTCACAAGGGGACTAATTCAACTTATACCACCAAATCTGTCAAGGATGATTTCTTTCCCTTGTTGAAGATAACAAAAACTTTTATATATTTTTTTGTAAACAATAGTTAATTAACTAATTGGTTTAAAATTTGTATTGATTCTTGTCTGGTCGAAGAAATAATTACTCGAAATTTCAGTTTAAACCGAGATTGGTTATGGGAGAAATAGCGTGTACATACAGACAGTGTTGATGTAAGATTTGTGTGTACATACAGACAGTGTTGATGTAAGATTTGTGTGTACATACAGACAGTGTTGATGTAAGATTTGTGTGTACATACAGACAGTGTTGATGTAAGATTTGTGGGGAAAAAAATTGTTGACAAATAATAAATGAAAATTAGTTTAGGATGAAAATTTGACAATGATATCCAATAAATATGTTTATAAATTTGAATTTCATTTACTAGGTAAATTAGACCAGCGTTTCTCAAACTCTGAAGCGCACCTACCCTCTAGCGGTGCGAGATTTTCTTAAGAAGAAGGGTCATGACGTCCTCATAAAAGAGGGTTAAACGGAATCAACAAATTTCTTTTTCAAGGAGGGAAAATGTTGGGTTCTATTTTTTTTTTTCAAAGGGCGAAAAGGGTTTGAATTTAAATGTAGTTATTATTTTTTTTTATTGAACAAAAAAGTAAAATGACAAAATTACAAATAAATGTCAGATTAAAATATTTAAATTTTCGTTTCATCTTCTATTTAATATGTACAACGTTTCGAGCGAGAGACAACAGCATCAACCCTAAACACTTTGGAGTAAGTAAACAAAAGTTCCCCTTTCAGACCTTGTGGTCTATAAGGCAGATGATTCTGTGGCTTACGGTTAACGAGGGTGTCATGTGGCCAGCACAACGACCAACCGCCTTTACTTTTTCCCCAACTAACGTCAAGTACCCATTAGAGCTGGGTGGACTCAGAGGCGCCCAAGGATCCTGAATTAAAACACTTTGGAGTAGGCATTTCATAAAGGTCTCAACAAAATTGATTCTTTATCATCTCATATGGTAGAATGATCGAAATTCTTGTCACTGTTCGTGATTGTAATGAACAGAAGTTTTGTGTGGGGAAAAAAATGTTTTGATTTACACGCAGTTGACCTTACCTCGATCACACACAGTACGTACGTGTGCTATGTGTAACTCAAATATTCAAACATAATTGTATAGGTCAGTGCTGTCCTTTTTTTATTAAACTTAATTTGATATGCCACTTTTTTTTTTGTCACTAGGTTGAATAGCGTGCTCAGTTGCAAAGAAAATATATTCGATTCGGACTTTTCTATTTTTGATTGCAGTAGTCAGCATAAATTGATAGATCGACATTAATTTCCCGTCTAAAATAAGACACATGTCAGAGTTGGGTGGACTCAGGGGCGTCTTGATAGCTCACGATGGACTACATTTAATAAACATTTAATGCATCCATTTGGATTCCAAACATAGTGTAAATACTTATGCAAAATAAATCTGAAAAAACTGTGATATTATTTTATCTATATGTAACCCTTTCTTTTCTGCTCTTCCCAGAAAATGATAAAATGATTAGCTTCGTGGAAGAATTGTTAAATGTTGCACTGGATCTACACAGTGCGTGTTCTTCCCTTTTCAATAGTCACAAGAAATGGACATTGTTTATGTGAAATGGACATTGTTTATGCGAAATGGACATTGTTTATGCGAAATGGACATTGTTTATGTGAAATGGACATTGTTTATGTGAAATGGACATTGTTTATGTAAAATGGACATTGTTTATGTGAAATGGACATTGTTTGTGTAGCTTACTGTTTCAAGAATGACCTTGAAACGAGGTAAGCAGAGCTGGTTTAATATTTTATTTCTCACTTTGTAAAGGACTTTTAAAGATAATGGAGGTGTTTGGGATACCAAAAGGCCATTTAAAAATAATAATTTTTCATTACATGATTATTTAAAGTTACAAAAATCGATGTAAAAAAGGTTTTTATCGATTAACATTTCTTAACCTTGTTTTGCTACAAAAGTGTCACGCCATAAATTGTATTTTTCAAGTTGTCGAATCGCAAACCATATAAAATCTGGAAGATTGACATCAGATTCTCAGTAGAATTAAAACTCGTTACTTGGCTACTGGTCACTGTGCTCCTATAGGCTTGTGAAAGTTGGACACTAAACGCTGAGACTGAAAGAAGAATCCAAGTCTTTGAGAGGAAATGCTACTGAAAAATTCTGGGTATCAGGTACCAGTAAGAAAAGACGAGTTGGTATTTTTACAAATCAACACTCTGGCTTGCGCAAAGGGAGAACTCTGCGATGCTGTGAAGACCTGACTCACTGTCAAAAGTCATCGTTCAATGTACAGTGGAGGGAACACGACGAAGAGGGTCGTTTAAAGAAAAGCTGGCTGGATAATAAAAATAAAATGGACCAGGTCTCTCTCTTGAAATCCTGCTGCTGACCTGAAAAAGTGGCGGGATTTTGTTACATGAACTGTAACAACATTTTACAACGGAAGTCAAGAGACAGGCAATAATAATGAGAATTAACTCTTTCTCTCCTTATTGACGTTGATATGACTTCATCAAATTAAATTAATGTTTGATTTTAAAAACTTGATTTTGTGTTACATAAAAAGAGCAAGCATTCCGCTTTAACTTCTACACCAGTGCTGCCCAAAATACGGCCAGCGGGCCACATCCGGCCCGCGACGTGGCTCTATCCGGCCGCCGAAACGTTGGCAAAAAGTGTAGAAAATCCCCACTCATAAAAAAAAAATTAGAAAAAAAAAATATCTTTCTTTACGTTAGGGTAAATGAATTGGTACCAATAATAAGCTACCATATTTGTTTTATAAAAGAGTGGCTCTTCTAATTAATTAACAGAACATCTAAATTCATGGGAAACCAAACACATAAATCGGAAATTTTGGTTTGAGACGCGATTGCTATATTTCACCTAGAAAGGAAGGTAGATGAGAGTATTTACCAAAAAGAACCATTTTCCGCCGGCGAATGCATAAAAAAGTTTTTGCTACAACTGTGTTCTGAAAAGAATAATCCTGTCGACGTTATCAACCTTTCTCTTGACAATACAAGAGGAGAGAAAGATATGGATAGATATCTCCCTCCATTCAAATGTAACAGACAAATCAGATTTCAAAATGTTTTCTATTGCCGCCTACGAATGTACCAACACATCTAGAACCGAGCCTCGCTGGCTTCAATAAATTTTCACAAACAAAATGTGGCAAGGCGTTCAGTCTGGACCATGTGATGATGGTTTTCAATTTGAACAAAGTTCGTTGTTCCAAAAATCCATCTGCGGCCAATGTTTCAAGTGCCCAGATAGAGCTGAAACAGGATCTGCTTGAGTAACGAACCTAAACATCCCTGCTTGATAAATTTCAAGTGATTCAGGTAATGAATAATGGATACTCTGCGTCGCTTGCAGAAACATTTCTAAATCTTCGAAAACAAGCGTTATCGATGTTGACAATAATTACTTATTTGTGAGAACAAACTTTTTCAGTGATGAATCGGGTGACACTGATATGACGTAATCGTCTCCAGGACGAACATCTAGAGTTCTACATTTAGGGCTCCAACTCGGCGTATTATCTACATAGGCGGATATTTAAAAATTGGTTTAAGACAAACTTTCATGAATCAATATAAGTATTAGATTCAATGGTTTCTAATAAAAAAAAAGTTGTATTGTCTATTTCCTGTTTTATTGTTTGTTGACGTGACCCGCGACACGTTTGTCGAAAATTAAAATGGCCCGCCGACCGAATATGGTTGAGCATCACTGTTCTACACCAATTAAAACATTCTGATTACAAACAAACAGATATTCAAGTTTAATCATAAGAGTGTAGAAAAATACTACTGAGCACGATGAAGAATTCCGTCGTAACTTGGAAAATAATTACGGAAAGAAAGAGTTAATTATTGTACACAATTTTTTTCAGAGGTTGAGAAATATATTCAATTTTGAAAGTAAAGAGAAAAGCCATTTCGGTGAGTCGATTCTTGGCATAGGACTATATAAATAGTAAGCAGTAAGTATGGTGACTAGGAGGCGCGGTGGCTGAGCGGTAAATCGCTTGGCTTCTGAACCGGGGGTCCCGGGTTCGAATCCTGGTGTAGGCTGGGATTTTTTTTTCGGGATCCTTGGGCGCCTCTGAGTCCACCCAGCTCTAATGGGTACCTGACATTATTTGGGAAAAAGTAAAGGCGGTTGGTCGTTGTGCTGGCCACATGACACCCTCGTTAACCGTTGGCCACAGAATCAGATGACCTTTACATCATCTGCCCTATAGACCATATGGTCTGACTTTACTTTTTTTTTAAGTATAGTGACATAGGATTTCCATACATTAGGCAGGAAAGAAGACATTCCAGGCATTGGTCTAACACCGTCAGGCTTTCAATCTATGTTGTCTGCAATATCAAACACTTCACTTGCACAAAGGTTAGTTTATCAACTTGTAGATACTGAGGAGTTTAATCTCCATAGAATTTAGGAAACGAATCTGTAAAATCGCTGTCTTTATTTTAATAGTAGCCAAAAAAAAAAAATTATTATTATTATTATTTTTATCATCATAGCAATAGTAATATTATTATTATCATTATAAATATTAATATTACAACACTGTCATCAGAATTGTTATGAACGAACGATCTAAGGGAGGTTAATAGATTAATTCCAACATTTCCTTTTACTGTGGTTACCGATCTTAAGTTGCATGTATTACATTTTGTTACTCCGGACGAGCCTTTAGTCTTCGTTAAAGTAGTGGCAGGAGGGAAGGACCGGAAAGGAGAGTAATGTTATATTTCCTTTCAAAGCGAAAAAGAGAGGTATTTGACTTTTTTTATAAATACAAAACCTTTTATGAACTCAACTCGGTCTGTCTTTCTGTCTGTCTGGTAATAAATTAGAACACAACCAATCTCGGTACATGCTAGAATTAAGGATCTCGGATGACCACGGTCACCAGGTCTCATAAAGTGAAATTACACCATACCAAAATTAAGCATCCCTAGTATTGACCCCGCCATGGTTACAAATAACCAAAAGTAGCGATTTACGGACAGATGGTCCTTTTTTTTTTGAGGACCCTTGAGTTGACTTTTACGCAATATGACACACTATGAAACTAACCTGGTCAGCATAAAAATGTTTTTATGGCCAGAAAACTATGGAAGGTCACTCTTCTATCTTAGAACACCGTATAACATTATGCTTTTAGACATGGGAAGCAGGGATTGGGAAGAAAGAATGCCCAATGACTGAAGTAGGACAGAATATTGACCAGTAATTTTGAAGCCGCGTTCGTCTCGTCTCGTCAAAGTTTTATCTTTCGCTCCGACTCACCCTCCTCATTTTTTTTTTAAATTTTATTTTTGAGAAAGTTCTTTTTACCCGCCCCTTAAATTTGTCTGGTCACAATGCAAGTCTTAACTGTAATGTTGACTTGATATATTTAAGGCTTTGGTGTTAGTGTCTGTAAAGCGTGTTTATATGATACTTGAACCCTCATTGTGTCATCTGGTTCAATGTCTTGTATGGATCTGTGGGGCAAAATGAGTGTCCGGACATGTGTATGGAAATATAGTATAAGGGTCAGTTGGGATGGGGGGGGGGGGGGAGTTCAGTGCATGTGAAATAAGAACATATATTCTTGTGATTGTGATTGTGAATAGAAACAATGTGAATGTAAAAATAATATATACTATTGTGAATTGTAAAGAAACGGGTGCGCATAACATTTGAATTTTTAGAATTTCTTTAGGATTCTAGAACTACAAGCCCAAATTTTATTTTCTTTCTCTATGGATAACAAACTAACAAACACACATTTCTTATCTAGTTAGGAAATGGTTAGTTTTAATCTTCAGAGGAAAGAAAAAGACTTTTGAGACTTTTTTTTTTACTGGTCAGAGGCGTTCTGGCGTTCTGGATGAATGAAAGCACATGTATATAGTGAGGTAGTTCTAAGTACTTTGAAAATGTCTGTACTACGTGGAATTAGCAAGAGAGAGAGTGAGAGAGAGAGATACTAGATAGAAAGACAAAAGAGAGAAACTGACCTACAGAAAAAAAAAACAGAGAGAGGATGGACAGAAAAAAAGAAACTTCGAGAAAGGAAAAAAATGAGAGAAAGAGAGAGAGAGGGTATGAGGATAAAAAGGGGTAGAGACAGAGATAGAGAGTTAAACGGGAGCGGGGGGATGGGGAATATGATAGAAAATGCAGAGAGATAACAAATTGATAACAACTTTTAATACTTTAGTGTTAAGTGCAGGATGACAAGCGTGGTTATGTCCCTTTGTTTTCTTAGTCATAAGAGTTATCTTTTAAATTTGAATTCCAGGATTATCTCCGCTTAAAGACAATTTCAAAATGTCGACATCTTTTGTTGTCTTTTATATTTGACAATGTTTATCTATTGTTCCTTATCAAACTAGATTTTTTTTAAAAGGGTATTGGGAAGGGAGAGGTATATTGAACTAATATTCCTGAAGTTTTGAACAATAAGAGCCAATGTCACAACGCTAGACGTAACTCGCCTGTCAAGTCAGTCTTCACGTTGTCCGTTCCCGCTAACTACATACTAAATGCCCATGATTGGACAATTTTACGGTCACTTTCACACCTACCCGCTGGACATGGATACTGACCGAATGGGCCGTTTAACCAGATCTTTCTATACAAGTCACAACCCTCTCTAATTGAAATCGGACCCTTTTTTTTTCTAGACCATACGTAGCGCAAAACAAAGAGGAAATAAGAGTAATAGGAAGGGGGGAGGGGGGCCCTCGAGCGACAAAGCGTGACGATCTCCCTAAGGTGAAACGTTGTCATTCTAACTCAATATGATCCTTTCAACACCAATTAAGGGGAGAGGGTAACTAGTCTCCACCCCCCCCTTTCTCTTTACAACGCGCGCCCATCTTGGTGAAAGTTTAGTGTAACGCCGAGGCCCGAATAAATTGTTTCGATTGGCATGGTGTGGACAGCGGTCACCGTGGGAACTATTCAGAAGCGGGCTCGGGGACTAGATTCAGTTATTTGGGTTATCAGAGACAAAAGATTTTTTTTTTGTATCTAGTGGAGCTTCAAACATGTGATATCATTATGTCACCCCCAACACACGAACACACACACATACACACACATGTCCACGCACTCTTTTAAAGGGGAGGGGGAAAGATCGCCCTTTAACTGCAAAACTTACTTTCTAAGAAAGAATGGGCAGGGGCGTAGCTAAAAATTTTCCATCGTTTGGGAGCCCGGGGGGGGGGAACTGAGCTCTTTGGGAGCCCTTACATTTAGCGCAATACTTATTTTTTTAGTGCAAAAAACACTCATTTGGGGGCCCCCATCAAGTGGGGGCCCGGGGGGATTTTCAAATTCTCCCCCTCCTTCCTCCACCCTAGCTACACCACTGAGAATGGGTAAGCGAATGTTGAGTTAGATGTAAACAAAACTCATTCCAAAGCAATAACCACCATCGTCGGATACTAAAAATGTATCCAACTTGAACAACTGCAGAAGTATGCTCACCATGAGACTAACTTATCAACGACACACCCAGTGCCGTATTTAGATTAATAAGACAGTTTGCTATTTAAAAAATGAAGTGCTAAATATTTCTTCTGAGCCCTAAACTTTAGCTTGTGTTGCCTATAGGTAAATCCGGCCCTTGAAGTTATACGCCTCTTTTTGTTTCTGTTAAAAAAAACACTTTCACATTGGTGGATCTATTTAAGGACGCCATAAAGCCCATCTCTGTCTGTTATTATATCAATCTAGGTCTATAACTATTTAAAAAAAAAAAAAAACTAACCTAAACATGTACGCTATTTATAGAACATTTAAATAATTGCCTTAGTTCTGATTAGCTGGGTCATTCTTACCCTTTTTTTGTTTTATATTGACGACAATGCAACAAGGAACAAATAGAGGGAGGGGATGATGTGGTGCGGGGAATGTCAGTGACGTCAGTAACGAGGAATTAGAAAAATTTCAAAATATTTTGTGATAACGGAAACATAGTTCAGCTTCTAAAAAAAAAAAATTCATTTCTTCTAATCCCTTTCAACTTCTCCTATCTCTCTATCCTCCCCCCCCCCCATCCCAAACAACACATACAGACACTTTTTTGTTTGTATAGAAACATTTCAGCATAGACTATAAAAAGTAGAACATATCAGTGATATTAGTAAGAGATAAAGAGTCAGGTCCAAATCAGTATTAGTATGGAGAAAAGGGGGGGGGGAATGTTATAAACAATGGCTAATAGAAAAGAACTTCCTTCAGGGAACAGTATCAGGAAAAATAATAGGCAGACAGAGAAAGCAAAGGGAGGAAAAAATTAAAAAAAAAATGGACGAGTCTGCCATTGAGAGAGGTTCTAAACAGGGCAAAAGACAGTGAGGAATGGAGAAAGACGGTCGACAAGTCTTGTTTGGTGCCCCAAGTGTACAACAGGCTAAGGGACAGGTAAAATAGAAAATATTTACACAAAGAAACCCCACAAATTTTCTAGAAACTAGCGGATTTCATGTATTAATCAAAACTCATAAATAGAATAAAAAAAAAAGAACTGTTTCTAGTTTTGTTTTGCACATTTTGATAGACATGTAAGTTGATGTAGTGATTGTGAGGGTAACACAATGAGACCGCTTTTTAATATTCCCAAAACGTGAAATGTTCTCATTAGAGCCATATCTTTTGTAGATAGTTTTTTTTTAAATAAAATTGAATTCAAGTGTCATAGTTTCATCAAACCAGCCCATGCGTTCAAAATATACACAGCTTATTTTTTTTTTTTTAGAAAAATAATATGAGAAAAGTATTATAATCTCATAAAGAAGTCTGTTATAACTTTCAACAAAGACGACACTTTTTATGATTAATGTTTTACATTGATTAGTGTTTAGTTAGAGACAATAAATGATTGTTTAAAGTTTCAACGCGATCCGAGAATGGGTGTCGGAGAAATAATGTGTCAAAGTTTTCTACGAGACAATCGTGTCCTATATCTGGAATGTACCTTATGTACGTCTGTAATTTAATTAAAAGAAAAAATAGAAGGAAACTGCCACTAACAGTGGACTAAAAGAAAAAATAATATGTCACATTTAACAGAAACACAATTAGATGTCAACAGTGGCATATCACTGACATATATTTCAATATTTCAAAGTTAGAATGTTACACCGCGTATTAGTACTTTATATATTGTTTACATGTTTCGGATGTTCCTTCAGAGTTGAAGATAATATTCTTCTTAGTCCAAACCTCTCGCAGGACGACGGGGGGTGGCAGGGGAACAGGATATGAACCCGGGACCATCGAGACGGCATAACGACGGCCCAGCGCGCAAACCGAACAACCATCATTTGAATCGTTTGACGGACATGACTAGAAGTTAGGGTTAGGTTGGGGTTATTCAGAGACTGATAGATGAACGTGGAGGCTCTTGTGTGGTGAAAAATAAAAAACTAAGAAAAAAAAATTCCATATTGCTATATAAAATAAATATATTTTCTTTAAAAATGTTAAGAAATGTTGTTTTAAATGTACATACTGTTACAAGTATCTCCTTATCCTAATCAGGCGTTCTGTAAACACTGCCAAACACACAACACATCAAGAAACTGACAACAAGAGCTCCAAATAATCTGTTACTTTAATAATGGTCAAATACAACAGTCAATATGTCACAATTGGCAAGATAATCAACTACTACAACGTTACTCTGTACATCAACGTACAAAACTCTACCGTCTCTATCTCTTCCAGGACTTCTACATATAACACTTTAGGACTCAACCAGGACAGACTAAAATGGCCGTCTTACAGTCCCGGTCTCCTGGTGTGGTGTCATCTGAACCTACAGTTAACCCTCTCTAGTACACAAATCAGATAGATAGATAGATAGATAGATAGATAGATAGATAGATAGATAG
>JADKLZ010001913.1:23372574-23389172 GCA_021533235.1 Biomphalaria straminea
AATTATGTTAAATATGGTTTTTGTAAATTACATAATTTATTACACGCAAATAAAGCTGTATATAAAAAAATTATCCCTTTTGGAATTTCTGCTGTATTGAAAAGTGGATGACGTAAGCGAGGTTGTCATTTGACCCAGCCCTTTCTGCAACTAATGTCAGGTACGAATTGCAGAATTAAAAAAAAAAAAAACAGATGTTTAAATCTCAGTGTTCACCTCGATTCGGAAGTCAAGCTCTGGAAGATTTGGAATTATAGTGCGACGAGATTACAAGTGAAATAAGATTTATTATAATTTGTATTTTATAGATATTATAATTGCTTTTATATTCGACATATTCTTAAACACTCAAACAGAAGTGAAGGAATCCCAATTACATAAAAAATGATTATTATTATTTGATTTTACACTATCTGGGTATGACCTGCGGCCTGCGGGCCTTAGTTACTGATCTAGTGCAAGGGTGGGCAACCTTTTTCTACCAATGGCCGCATTAAAAAATGTGTATATTAATATTGCCCTAAATTGCTCTCTACATGTGAGGAATTACAACATGAGTTAGCAATTTCTGGAACTAATTTTACTGAAGAAATAGTTTGTTTTGATCACAATTTTTCACCACAAATGTATAGTGTTACTTTATATAAAGTATATAACTATTTACTCATGTACATTAATTTTCAGGAATCTTGGAACTAGCTAACTAGTTGTTTTTCTTGTAACTACTGTCAATAATAGTCAATCAACATCGATCTGTTCTAACACCTGATAATTTTTGTGTTCGAATTCCACAATCAAGGAAACCAAATAAGTCTTGCACTTTTCAACCATCTCACTAGAAATAGTTTCACCTCTCACCAATGAAAATGAGAAAACCTGATTTCACTTGCTGGCCTTTAGAAAACCTGATTTCACTTGCTGGCCTTTAGAAAACCTGATTTCACTTGCTGGCCTTTAGAAAACCTGACTTCACTTGCTGGTCTTTAGAAAACCTGATTTCACTTGCTGGCCTTTAGAAAAACCTGATTTCACTTGCTGGCCTTTAGAAAACCTGACTTCACTTGCTGCTGGCCTTAAGAAATGGAATAGCTTTGTTTGAAAAGATTAAATATGCACATACATTTCATGTGCAAACAACATGTTGCAATGTTGCCTATGGTAAACATCAAGTCTGTCTTCAACTATTTATTAGAAATATTAGTAACAAAGTCACAGTCAATATTCTTCCAGAAACCTAACAATTTCTTCTTTAAGATTCCCTATTATTGTACTGCTAGGCAAGTGTTACTGTGTTACCGAACATTGGAATTTTTTGTTTTCAAATCTTCAATTTCTTTTTCTACACAGTGGCGTAGCTAGGGAGGGGGGGGGGAGGAGGGGGGAGAATTTGAGAATCCCTCCGGACCCCCGTCCAAGTGGGGGCCCCCAAATTAGTGTTTTTTACATTAAAATTTAAGTATTACGCAAAATGTAGGGCCCCCCCCCCAAAGTGGTCAGTCCCCCCGGTTACCCAAACGATGGAAAATTTCTAGCTACGCCCCTGTTTCTACAACATTACAAGCCCACGCCTGGAGCACTCGAGGAAAGAGGAAGAGGGGACCGCAGAAGTGACCACAGGCAGAGATGACCATATTTATTAATAATAATGATGACACAATCATGATGGCTACTTGTGTTCCGGAATATAGCACTTTTGTTTTTGTAACAAACAATGCGTATTAAATACAAATTGGTCTAGAAACAAATGAATAAACAATACATGTCAGCTTTCAACTGAGCCCACGAATTTCGTATGTAGCTTTTATCAGGGTTTTTTTTTCTCATCGATTTCTAGTTTGTATTATCGTAATTGTTTGAACATTTTAAGAGCCGGGGGGGGGGAATTCTGATCAGCGATCGATTTATCAGGTTGTTTTTTTTTTTAATAATCGTTGATAGCAATTAGCAATTTTATTTTTTCTCGTGTATTATATATAGTATGTTCGAACTGTTTTTGAATATCTTATAGTGTCTTTTTATTTGTGATAGTGTCTAGTGTGAATGTGTTAAATGGAATCTGTGACAAAGTCATTGATCAATAAATAAACTCATTTCTAGTTGACTACATTGTATTCGGCTTTGTCTATAGTTACACAGCAGAAACTTTGGCCGAGGAGCGAATAATGAACTGGTGCAGTTATAAACGAAATTTCTATATGATGGATGTAATTTAAAAAAAAATGAAATAAATGTTATTTCATAACCTCCCTTTGAATAAGTTCTACTTTCTTTAAATAGCTTGCTAACGAAAAGAAGAGGAGACAACACTAAGTGTGGCTTAATAAAAGAAAGAGGATAACTGCATTTACCAGCCACAAGAGTAATTGCCCTTAATTTTTATGACCGATGTCGGAGCATCAAAAGGCATAGGAAAGTCAGCGGTTGTATAGAGTAGGTCTATAATTCATCCGGTACTTACTCTCTTATGCCGCCCCTTAGGTAATAGTATCCTCCCTCGACCAACACACGCGCACACAACCACACTCAACCACACACACATTTTCCTTCTATCTTTGAACACATACAACACCAACAACGACCCGGCGGGACTTTTTTTTTTAAGTGACCGCCAACTCCATTTTTCACGTGGTCATTTCTGCGAGCTTGAATGGTCATTAATTTTGTGGGCCTCCCTCCCAAACTGACCGCCTGGATATTTACTGACGTGTCGCTGGCTCTTGACCCCCCCCCCCCCCACGGCCAGCTTTGATGTCGGGGGTCAAGCTTCGTGGAAAATGATTTTATGATATAATTAGTATTGTACTTGAACCGTCGTGTGCTCCTCTAGACAATGACTTCTTGTAGTCTGGACGTCTAAAGAGATACAAAATGGTTTGGGCATGACAGATGGTATTCTAAGTACAGCACGGTACACATAAGTACTCAATTACCTAATATATAAACCTCGAATTCAAGTCATGACCCCATTTTGAAGGAATGGAAGAGAAATAAGAATATTTGTTGACATGTTGCATGTTTCTTTTAACCCTCAAGTCAAGATAACATTAAGATACTAGAACAGATAGAAAACATAGCAGTGAGACTTATGACAAACGAATAATCACATTTGATTAAACTTACTCATTTAGTAAAATCATTAAATTTAGATACAGTTCAGAATAGTAGGCTAAAACGAAAAACTGCAATTAAACATAAAACGCTGTACTATAAACTTCAAATACAAAATGAAAACGCATCGCATAGTATATATATGGTGAAAAAAATAGGGCGTCATATTGGACCATACAGTGCTATTGGAGCATGGAATGATTTGCCCAGATCAGCCTGGAAAACCATAGACTTGAAAGGGTTTATGTCATTGATTAACATTCATGTTAAAATTGACCTAGGGACACATACATGATGTAATATTTTATTATTATTATTATTTCTAGCTGGAATACCGCACTCGTAGCTAATAAAACTCATAGCCTTGTAGATGATTAGTTAAATCATGTCCTAGTCCCGATTGGGCAGAAAGGTGGAATGATACATGAACATAATTGTAAAAGTACTATTTGATATTATGTTTCCTTATATTTACATCATTTCAAATACTTTTATTTTCAAGACATAATGAGTAGGCAAAACCTGGAACCTTTTTAGCGGACACGGTTTTCCAAAACGGATGTGACGACTTTCCTACAAATATGACAGTTGCTGTATGTCGTTAGGTAACGAATAACCAGCCCGTTTCTTACACTGGAAAAACTTTAGTTTAACTGTAACAATTTTTTTCAACGCATTTAAATTTGGCTATAGGACTAGAAAAAAATTATCTTAGACAGACTACTCTTCTGGTATTTCCATATTCAGGCCCTATTTATTAAAGAGTTGAATAAATAAATGTTTAGAAAACTTGTGCGCACAGTCTTCTAACTGTAGATCTAAGGGCCTATCATTAGAATAATATCAAGTCTAGTAGATTTATACATGCTCTTAACAAAGAATGAATTATCCTCATTGATGTGAAATTTATAAGCGATGCCCGATGGATATGTATAAGCATATTAAATTGTTTTAAATACTTTTTTTTTAGCATTTATACTTAGAGTTACTAATATCTTCAAAGATGTGCAACATAGGCAGGGCCGGATCTAAGTATGTGGTGGAGGACCCTACACTTTTTGCAAAACCTTTGATAAAAATTCAATCATTAATAATAAATGACAATATCTTTAAAAAATCCACTTATTAAAAAAGGACAATATCTAAAAGCATACCGTAGTATACAAGAAGCAATATTATTCTCCCTCGTTTAAAGAAATTAAGATTTATATTTACTTATATGTAAATTTTTGTAACCATAAAAAGTTTTAATTTTTTAGGGTTTACGAAGTGTAGTACATCTGCAATACATAACTAATCAAAGGCACAATATAAGTAGGCACTATTTAACCTCAACAGTGGAGCCAAATGCAAGATTTTAAGTATTATCGGGGAAAATGAAAGGAAAAAAAAAAGAAAGAAAAAAAAAGAAAGAAAAAAAGAAAGAAAAAAAAAGAAAGAAAAGAAAGAAAAAGAAAGAAAGAAAAAAAAAACTAAATTTGCCGACCCTTTGAAATATGGACTTTTTTTCTCTATTGTGGGTGAGGGTGGGGGGAGATCTTAAATATATTCATGAGTGTATTTATAAGCGAGTGCGATTAAGCAGGCAGAATTAGAATAAGATTAAAAGAAGTTGCAATGGACCTCATTCACCAATGGTAAACAAACAACATTATTAACGACAATAATCTGCGCTTTAACACGTTTAAAAGCAATATAATTCAGAACGAGAACATAGACAAACAAGAAATAAAAGAAATATGAAGATATATGGTTGTGAAAAACAACACTGTAGCCAACTAAAAAAAAGTACATCGTGTTACAAGCGTAAGTATTCCTTTTTCTCTAGTGTCATTGGAGAATGAAATGGGTTGCCTGAATCAGCCAGGAAAACCAACGACTTGTCAGAGTCTAAGTCACTGATAATGGTATTTTGCATTTAGTATTCTAGTGCGTAAAATATAATTAGTAAGATGTAATTATCTTCTTTTATAAAGTAACGTTCTTAATGCATAAGATTTGAGTTAACAGTGCTTAAAAATGCATGAAACTAAAACATTGTTTATAACATAGTATTTAGCTTATCGAAAATTCTGTACACCAAATACGCTATCATTCCATACAATTTAGAATTTGACTCCATGGTTAGAAATTTCCAGTAGCTTAAATTGATGGTAATTTTTTTTTCTATTTTAGCCCAATTTGATAACGAATAGTTTGTTGCTGCTTTTTTTTTTTTTTCAGTTATTGTGGGCCGTGACCTTTTCATGGAAATGTATCAGTCTCCATCCCTGACTACGTCATGCGGTCCATGGGTCCAGGACATGAAGTATCAATTAGATTTCATTCGGACTCTTTCTAATCTTCCAAACTTCCACAGAAACAACCAAATTCACTAATAGCAGGCTATTTGATAGTCTGTGATATAAGTAATCCTGTTTATCTCTCTACGCTTATCACATAATTTACCCTCTTATCATGTCGTACTGTAATAGAAATTTTCGATTGGCTTGAGGTAGCACTAAATCCTTTCACTAATAACATTATCTGTTTATATTAGCTTAGAGTGTGTTAAGCACCAAACAATTAATTTTGTAGCAATATTTAACATGTAACATATTATCTTAGTATTAAGCATCATAATTGTTTATAGTAGGACCGATATTTAAAATCACGAAATGGCGAAATATTAACTAGATTTAATTTTTTGTTTATTTAGCGCCCATCGCTCCTGCTATTATTTTTGTGTAGTCTGTCCTTCCGTCTGTCACGTTTAAATCTCAGAAACTAAAACCCCTATTGCCGATTTGATTTCCCCTCATTGCCTAGAATGATCAAAACAACTCTCGCAACGGCTACTTTCGATCTTAAGAAAAACGATTTTTTTTTTATACTGAAATATTTGAACAGTTATTCTTATCCATTAAACATTCATGAATCACTCAATAATCAGAAACGCACGCACACACAAATTGTGATAAAGTGCGTGAGGGCAATGATGTTCTGGAGTCCATATAATTCTGGAGTTCTGGAGTCTTATTATTTGACCTTTTCAATATGTATTTTTTTATTTTTTTTTGCGAAAATAAAAGTCTATTTTTTTCCTTTTCTTTGGTTCCTAATCACCCAGCGCACTATCACTTAGAGCTAGTCTGGAAAGAGAGAAGATAAGAAACGAATCGATTGGAATTTCCCAAATTTCAACATGAATACACCTTGGGCTCATAGTTTGACAGCAGGTGTCCTAGGTACTGAGAAAGTTATTTTGTGTCATATATATATACCAAAGAGTTCGTGTCAAGTCTTCGTAATGGAGATTTTTTGAAAAACTCAAAGGAGCCAATACCATGTTCAGCTTCACTAAAACATTAGGACTAGGACAAAGATCTGAAACAGTAGAAAGAAAGTTCCGGTTGCAAAGGATCAACACAGCAGCTCCAAGGACGAGAGCCAATGGTCTAGTGGATGGACAATCTGGATATACCTGGTGCAAAGGATTTACACATTGAGCTCTCAAGAGAGGTTATGGTGGAGAAGATACGTTACAGAACAGGACAGGAGTTATCTTCCCTTGCGTTACTGATGTACAGCACTAGCAGATCGTGATGTAGGTTACAACATTATATAATTATATAATGAGAGACTTACCTCCTCTATAGTCCGGTGAGCTGTGGTGTGTTGTCGGGTGGTTTCGGTCAGCTTCTTCATCGCTCATGACGTCATAACTCTTTAAGGCAGCATCGTCGTCGTCGTTTGATGAGACCCTGACGTCATCGTCGTCGTACTGCTTCGCGACGTCATCGTCCGAGGTGACCGCCGCACCTTCGGACGTGTCCAGGCTGTCATTCAGTCCGCTGTCCGCGCTGTGGTTGTGGTCGGCGCCTTCGGCATCGCCGACCTTTTGGGCGCTGTGTTGCCCCACGACGGCGGCATCTGCGTCGAAGCAGGAGGAAGCCAAGCAGGGTTTCTTAGCCGGTGACGAAGCCGGACTGCTTGGGGCTGCTCGGCTTTGAGGAGGGGGCATAATGATGAAGTCTCTTGCCATAGCCTTGTCCGAGGGGCTCAACTCCCTGCTGTCCAGCTCTAGCCCGTAGCGGCTTTGGTAATGCAGTTGATGGACTCCCAGAGCACTGCGATGGTGCATCATGGCGTCGTTTCCCAAGTCTCTGCCCGATGAGGCTGAATCCAATGTGGTGGACAATCCTAGCGAGAACGTTGTCCCGGGGATGTTACTGGGCAAAGACAGGAAGCTGTCGGGGCAGTAACTTAACCGGGCATGGTGGTCATACCACATTTGGAGGAATCACTTGTTCACTAAAGAATAGCACACAAAATCTGCTGAATGAATGAGCCTGGTTGAACAGAAGCTACACTATATAGACCACAAGTCACTGACGGAAGCGATTCTTATCATTATGTCACTGATCAAGTATCTAGATCTAAGGCTAAGACTTAGTTTCTAAGTTTGTACAAATTATTACCTAGGGTAATACTAATTAGTATCGCTATTAACAATATCCCTGCAGTGGTTGATTGTTGATTATTAACGTAATACTTATATTACACATTAATTACATTTATTTATACTTGAAACATAAAATTAAACTATTCTTTTTTTTAGTTTTTTCTTATAAACTAATTTTATTGATATATATTTTTTCCCATCAAGAAAACACACACCAAGGTCCATCAAATTAGGCCTACTGAAACTCAAAACTTTATCCGTAGTCAAATGTAGAATTTGATCCCTGGTCAATTAGCTATTCTAAAACAGATTGTACATTATATTAAACACTCATAAACACTTGAACACACACTTTTACACTAACTTTGGCTTAAAAATAGTCGATACTAAGGACTATGGAATATCACGCAACATGTTACTTTGGTAACCAAAACTATACAGTGACCGTAGTCCAGATTGGCGCCTTGGAATCGGAGATGTAATATTACTCCTCTTACATTTCGGATTTCTAAGCGCCTCTAACCTACTAATCCCTTTTTGAAAAAGGAGACCACTATAAAATTATGAGATGGGGGGGGCCCCGTGCCCCCGCCCCCCCCGAAAGATTAGATGCTTATTGAAACGAGGAACCAAATCGGGCAGAAATCGTTCGACCTCTTAAGACGAAGAAGGGCGGGGTTACGGAGGGAGAAGGAGTTGAACAGGGCGGGGCCGAGAGAAGTGAATGTATTCTCGATCGTGATTGGTTTGAAGACTCGGTGCAAGGCGATATAGACCAAGAGGGAACAAAAAAAAAAAAAAACAAGGCCAATCACTCATGCTGCTCCCCAATCCATCCTCTTGTATTTGTACACATGTTGGTTATTTCCCCTTTCCTTTAGTATCGGATTGTTTTGAAATAATTGGCCTTTTATGGGTCAAATTGCTATTGTTCGAATGTTTTCGCCTCCCCCCCCCCACCAGACCATTTCTCCCAGATTTTCTCTACGTGTTCATCTTGGAAATGTTCAAGGGGAGAGCATAAAGGAAATGAACAAGGCAGACAACAACTCGTGTTGCAGGAGTTATCTCACGTGTGATTGAAAGCTGGACGAAGATGAAAATCGAGGTATGGATTTCATCCGGGGGGGGGGGGAGATCGGAGCTTAGCACTGGAGAGTCCGAGAGAGTGCGAAAGAGGGCGATTTTTTTTTCATTCGCCTCTTTCTGGCGGTTGCGTTATGACGCCCTAGGGGCGCCGATCTTTGCCCTTTATATCCCAGAAATGAGCTTGGAATGATGCCAATTTGTTGGTAATTTATCTGGGCGGTCAGATGGAGCTGAGATGATACAACCGGTCTTCCATAAAATTATATTGATGGCTTTTTTTTTGTTTTGTTTTGTTTTATTTTTAGACGACACCAGCTTCTTAGCCAATCACAGGTCATTAATTTATGACCTCGCGCGCAGGGAGATAGAAATGATGCTTTTTTTTCCTCATTGTTTTTATTCCATCGTTTAAGAAAGGTTGAATCAAAATGGTCATGTGATAGAGCACTTTGTTTGACTATTCTATTACCAGGGTTCCAAAAGATCTCTGACGGGGTCAAATCGTTATTGATTATTTTTTCCACGTGACTCGTGTATTTCATTTCAGGTCCTCTTTCACTGTAGTGATATATTAGAACTAGGACATATATTATTGTTGCCAGTTATTGTATTATATATTATAATAAAAATAAATAAACGTAAAGATGATGTAATGGTCATCTTTTTCTATGGGTTGACAGCCTACGAGGGCGTCATATGGCCAGCACAACGACTAAATGCCTTTACTTCAGTTACGTAGGTCAGGTACCTATTAAAATTGAATGGACTTACAATGTCCTAAAATGTCGAACTTTACATTAAGGTAGACTATCAAAGTTGAGCAGGGATTCGTAGTATTGTTGTAAGTCAGTGATGCTAGACCTAATCCGACCTGCGGGCCATTTTAATTTCCGAAGCTCGTGTCGCGGGCCACATGACCGAAAAGATACAAACAACTAAACGAAATTGACTTGAAACAATTATATTAGAAACCTTTGAATCTAGTACTTACATTAATTAATGGGATATTTTAAGTTTATCTTTGTTTTAAAGCCTCAGAAAATGACTTCACGTATCAAATTTAAATGTAGATATCATTGTAGAAACCTTTACCACCGACTCATTTACTGGTCTCTTTTTGGTAAATATTTTCATCGATCCTGATCCTCCAATCTCTAGGCGTAGTTTAACAATCTTTATTCACAGCACAATGCAAGAATGGAGTAATATTTGTTTTAGAAAGCAGATTATTTCTTGTTTAATTTAATTTTCTTTAACGAAAAAAACAGCTGCATTTTCTGTACAAAACAAGTATGTTGAATTATTATCATGTTCTAAAAAAAAGTATAGGTCCATTTTCTTTCCCTGGTAGATTCTAAATTCTGAGTCCACTTGTAGTTTCTTCGGCTCTCCCATTTCATAAACGTACACAAGTTAAAGATCATGGTACCAACTCATCAGAGAAACATTGCCTAAAGTAGGTAAACATACATTTTCCCATCTTTTTTTCTTTTGGAGGGAGGGGATTTTCTACTATTTTCTTTGTGCTAACTGTTCGGCGCGCCGGATGAAACCACATCGCGGGCCGGATTTTGGGCATCACTGTTGTAAGTTGTTGCAAAGCTTATATTAACTCACTCCGTTGGTCTGTCTGTCTGTCTGTCTGTCTGGTCAAAATTGTGCACACTTTTTTTCTCCCACTTCCCATTCTCGGTTCGAAGTAAAATTGTGCACAATTATTCATAGTCGATAACAATATGTGAATCAAACCAAAAATTAACCAATTAGTCAATGAATTAGTTCTTATTAATTACTTCTTTTTTTTTTCATTATGGGGAAAGGGAGTTAAACCTTGTAGTATTGAGTTACCAATCAGTGATTTTGCGGTTCTTTGCATTTGATAAGTTTTGTTTTTTTTATACAATCTTTTTTTTTACAAAGCTTACATCAAGTAGCTCTGCCTGTCTGTCTGTCAATGTTTGTGCTTGGATTGAGAGTTAGACGATGTCTTGTTCTTTAGTTCTCTCTCTCTCTCTCTCTCTCTCTCTCTCTCTCACTCTCACACACACACACATTCTTTCCATCCCTCATTTTTTTAATGTTCTCTTATTCTCTATCTCTTCATCTCTCTCATTCATTCTTTCTTTCTAGTATTCTCTCAATCTTTTATCTGCATAGCTTTCATTCTTTTTTGTTTTGTATCTTTCCTCTCTCTCTCTCCTTCCTCTCTCTCTCTCTCCTTCCTCTCTATCTCTCTCTCCTTCCTCTCTCTCTCTCTCTCTCCTTTCTCTCTCTCTCTCTCTCCTTCCTCTCTCTCTCTCCTTCCTCTCTCTCACTCCTCCCCTCCCTCTCCTTTCTCTCGCTCATTCGTATTCATTCTTTCTCTTCACTCTTTCCTTCTTTCTGTTAAGAGTTTCTTATATTCGACTAACCCAAGACTTATTTTTAATACATTGAATAGCATTACATTACAGCAATAGTCCAATTCCCAGCTCGCAAGTCCAAGCCTCAGATAATTGTCAGCCAATCTCACCATGCTTACTGTAACGTTGAATAGCCAGACCATTGTGTAGTGTCAACAGTCAACAAACCAGTAACGGTACCATGGTCACTGGTCAGCCAACACGACCATTTACTGTTTCATGATAAATTTGACCAGATCTCAAAGCAGTTAGATCGCCGACAAATAGCTTTGCTATTGCCTGCGACTCTTTTTGCCAAGACTCGTAGCGCTGACGTGTTATGTATAAAGACCTAGCCCGACTTAGTGACCCAAAGACTCGCTATAACAATAAAGTACAGGATTCTGACCCACAAATACACTACGTTTTATATACACAGCATTTACTCTGTGATCTAGAGCAATGATCCCGTTCTCTGTTGTTTTATTGAAGCATCTTGAGAATGTTTTGAAAAGGACAGAGTCTCTGTTAGTAAATACAGAAGAACTTTGTTTCTTCAAGGGAAGGTAAATCTATTGTCTGGCGGAGGGGGGAATTGAAAGGTACAAAAGTTTATGTTGTACGTCAATTACTCTTTCACTTATTTCTGTTTAAACATAGGCTTCATTATACTTTATAGGTCATTATTTCTTTGTGAGCCTTTGTTATACCGTGTGGACATTTGTAGTTATAGTCCATTGCTATTTCGGTTTATTGCGATTCTACACAATTGCAATTTCGGATTATTCCGATTCTAGACAATTGAATTCCTGAACAATTGTAATTCTGGGAAATGTTAAACTAAGGGTTGTGTTCTCTGCATAAATACATTTTTAGAATAAGGTCTACACAAATGTTTTATTATCCAAAGTTCTACCCACATAATGCGGCAGTGGTGACCAAAACACACTTAAGGTGTTCTAGCCACTTTTTTTTCTCGCTTTGACCTGCAAGGTTTATGGGCCACCATTAAGTCTAGAGAGATTTCAAATGTAACGGAATTTACTTAGCCTTAATAAAAAATAATTGTAATAATATTAATATAATTTAAGTAAATTTAACACATGAAGAAATTAATTAATAATAAAATAAATGAGACATGGAAAAAGCTCTAATGATCTAATCCAAATCACAAGAAAGGTGATGCTTATTCAGCGTATTATAAGCTATCCCGACAAGATCAACGTCTAATCTTTAGACTCAGGACCGGACACAACAGAATGCGACAACATATGTACCGGAAGCTCAAAATTGGAACCAGTGATATCTGCCCATGTGGAGTGTCACCAGAGAATGCCGACCATGTCCTTGAAAACTGTTCTCTTTACCAAGAGGTCGCACAAGACACTGGCCCCAAAACACCCCAATAGAAAGAAAACTATATGGAGAGCTCGCTGATTTGGACACCACTGAGCAGTTCCTCTCATGTATTGGTGTAGTGATCTGAACCCTCCAACATAAAAATGAGAACGAAGAAGAAGAAAACACATGTACAGTAGGCTCGGTGCTGTGAGAACATGAGAGACACAAACAGGAGATTAAAAGGAGCAAAATAATTCAAGTTAGGAAACGAATGTTCTTCTTGACTGCATGGAAGCATGTATTTTGTATGAGCTTAATGGAGAGAGAGAGAGAGTTTCAAACAGAATGGCCGTGAGGTTTCAACGGAAAATTGTTGCACAACTAGAAGCGTCCATGGAGCGCAGGACTCTCTGAGGAGGGACTCTTTCGCCAAGGCATAAGGCTGTTTATATGTTATAGATGCACTAATGATAAAATGTGGCCACCATGTAATTGATTCTTGCACTCCCAGGTTTGTCAATGGAACGTAGGCCTGAGTTGAACTCTTCGTACAACGCTATTCTGAAATACTCTGCAAGTTAGAGACTTTATCATTAGTAATACCGACCAGCAGTAGCGGCCTTATGCCGCCCCAGGACCCGCGCTTGAGGGGGGCCCCGCGATAGATTTTATTGTCACAAACTTGATCACAACACATTTTCCTAATAAAATCCAATTGGATGTCAATGTTAATATACAAAATAAAATATGTGGATTGGTTGCTTCCGCCTATGTGTTTTTTTTTTCCCAATAGACTATGCGGCCATGGGAGTAATTTTTAAACATTTTTTTTTAAGTGGAAAGAATTTTCTTTTTGTAGAACAATTGCAATACAGTATATATAGCACTTAGCGCAGCCAATAGTATGGCTACGCAATGTTCTATGTTTTGTAACAAAAATAAGGAATACCCACAGCGTTAAGGCGGATATACTGTCTTGTTATTGTTACAGCGTTAGAGACTGATTAGCCGGTTAGCCTGATGTGGTACGGTATATATAGTTTACCCTTACGGTTAAGGGCTACTCACATGACACTCGCCCAGGGCCCCGCGCACTGATAAGGATTCCCCGGCCTACCAGTACATAATTGCATTAATCAGCATAAGTCAGACTTCAACAAAAACGATAAAAATGAGCATTATTATTACATTATTAAACGAAAAAAAAATTATATTTAGCCGTCCCAAATACAAATACTGCACACCCACACACAGACACACACATACACTCAAACTTCCTTCTCTAGATTTCTCACACACACACACACACATTCTCTAAGCTCCACACAACAAGCCAGCATTTAGTTACACCCATTGGCCCATCCGCCATTTTCTCTTTCATGAGACTGCGCACCGACTTAAACCCAATAAAAATTCCACGGGGTATTCATGCCTTCTGCCCAACGAATATCTACCGCCCTTTTGTATGGTCGCCACCACCTTCCCTTCCAAAAAGGGAACTCCAGCTTTACATATGTATTCTGCGAGGTCTGCCCACCGACGCTATTGATACCTCATTGACTTCACTAATAGGTGTTAAATGAAACTGATAGAGCGAGAAAGATTTGTAACCGAAATCGTATAGGCGCACAGGCTAATCCTCTAAACACCGGTTTCCATTCAGCGCCCATCGCTATTTATAATCTCTGGATTTTCCCGATACACGAGGGGGCTTTCGCGCGTGAAATATATTTATATTATAAATATTTAACAAAATACAGCACTAGGTTTATTTGGTGCTTGTTTTGTTTTGCCGTAGATTGGGCTGTGTTTTTCAGGCTGGGATACAGCCATCTTATTGGGGCGTCGTGACCGAGTGGTCAAGCGCTTAGCTTCCAAACCGAGTGTTTAGAGCTTGAATCCCGGTGGAGGGTGGTATTTGGAACTTCTTAATTTTTAAAGGACTTTCTTGAGACCCCAACTAAATCTAATGAGTGCCTGACATGCTATGTCAAGTAAATATGGTCAGTTGTTGTACTGGACACATGACACTCTCGTTAGCCATCGGTCATATCATCTTAGATAGCAAGGGTTACATTTATTTACTTTTATTTTCCGAACATTGTTGGCGCACTGAAAAAGATGAATCTCGAACCCTAATTGAACATTTTTTGTTGTTTAAATTATAAAAAAAAAACACAAAAAAAAAAGATCCCCCCCCCCCTTTATCCCTGTCCCTTTCACAACTAGTCCAGACAAGTGATAGGAGCATAGCGCATTAAGAAAGCTAAAGGACAAAAAATATGGTAAAAAATATTTCTATCACACAGATTTATATGTCTAGGTCTATCATCTATATATATATAATTCTCTTCTTCCCAAAGTTCAAAAACTCAATCGAGAAAGAAATAAAGGAAAGATCACTCACTTATTTCTGCGGATAGAGTTATCCCATAGCGCAGCATGGCGTGAATGGAAAATGGTGTGAATTTGTGTAGTGAATGGAAGGGAGGGTACACAAGTGGAAGCCGAAAGAGATGAACAGGAAAAGAGAAGATGAAATTATTATGTGTATACGTAATTTGTCATAATATTAAGTAAGTATTTACAGATTATAACCTGAGAGTGTTTTATTATTTTGAAGAGTATTCTGTTGTAAGACTCTTGAAACTAGAACGACAATACACAGATACTCCAGGTTTTACTTTAGAAGTACTTTAATTAATACCACTATCATAATTTCACTGGCTTCCTGTTCATATCCTTCTAGCTTCCCCCTTTTAATCTCACTTTCATTCAATATCCAAATCCGCACCATTTTCATTCACAAAATAGCGGTGTATGCTATGCCACCGGTCGACTAGTACATATAGTTACATAACTGGTCCTAAATAATTGATACAAATATACTTAATATAAGCTTTTTTTTTTTTAAAAAAAAGTATGTCTATGTTTTTCTTGTTAAAAAGTATTCTAAGAAAGATATTTCTTATAAGCAGATTTCACAGGGCTTTGTTTGAAAATAATATAAGAGGTGCATAACAACTTAAATTAAGAAGGAGCGAACTCTTATAAAATACTGTATAAGTACCTTAAATGTGTACCCCCCCTCCCCACCCCACTTCTACAAACCTGCGTTCACCAACCACGACTACATATTGCCCGCATCTATTCATTAATCCAACCTACTTGTTATTACAACATGCTGATATGGGGAAGCGTGGTCGAGAGGCTAAGTGCGGCTTGAGCTTGGCTTGCTTGGCTACCTAGAAGGGGGCTCGAGGTTCGACACCCGACTCGGGCAGAGTTGTGTTTACTGAGCGCCCAAAGGCAGCACGGGAAACCAACTCCTAGATACCCCCTCCCCCCACTGGTCCACAAATGAGATTGGACCAAAGCGCTCTGAGCATGCTATAAGCATGAAAGTAGCGCTATATAAAAGCTATTATAATAATAATATGGATGATAGGGTATAGAGGGTAGGGTTTGGTAAAGAGAGCAAAGAAATAATAAGTAAACCCCGAGTTGACCTAAATATTATTTACAACTTGGGGGTAGTGGGCACAACTCAACCAGGGGCGCGACAGCCCGCACCGCAAGTATTCGTCAGCGTGGCGGCGGGAGGCTCTGCTGGTTGCGATGAAAAAAAAAATCGTATTTGAAGTCAAAAGGTTGCAGAGAGTCAGCGTTTAATATCCGATAATGTCCTTTCTTTATCGCCTTTCATTTACGGCTCGGCGGCTTTCCTTAAGTGAAGTGTAGCATGACTAACTCCGATTAGCGGATCAAGTGAGCAGGAAGGAGTGGGAAGGCTCGGGGAATCGACACCAGTCCCGAGACGATACTGGGAGATGACCGTGATAATCGAGTACTAGATATGATCTTGTGATCTTAAAGGTGTGCTATCTATCTATCTATCTATCTATCTATCTATCTATCTATCTATCTATCTATCTATCTATTTATCTATCTATCTATCTATCTGTCTGTCAGTCTGTCTGTCTGTCTGTCTGTCTGTCTATCTATCTATCTATCTATCTATCTATCTATCTATCTATCTATCTATCTATCTATCTATCTATCTATCTATCTATCTATCTGTCTGTCTATCTATCTGTCTGTTTGTCTCTCTGTCTATCTGTCTGTCTATCTATCTATCTATCTGTCTGTCTGTCTGTCTGTCTGTTTGTCTGTCTGTCTATCTGTCTGTCTATCTATCTATCTATCTATCTATCTATCTATCTATCTATCTATCT
>JADKLZ010001913.1:23418240-23431743 GCA_021533235.1 Biomphalaria straminea
GACTTAAAAAGGATTTATTTAGTTTATTTATTTAGAACTAACTAAAGATAATTTTAAAAAAAAAACAGAGAGAGAGAGAGAGAGACTGAGATACATTGAAAGAGAGAGAGAGAGAGGTTGTGTAAGACAGATTTTGCGAAAGAGCGAAATATTGAAAGATTGTTTGAGTGAGTCTGACAGAGAGACAGAGAGAGATTGAGAGAGGATTGGATTGAGTTAGCGAGTGATAATGAAAGAAAATTCGATTCAGAGAGAGAGAGAAAAAATTGAAAGAGAGATTCAGAAAAAGAGAGAGAGAGAGATTGACAACGAGCAATAAGGCAAGAGATGAGAGATACAGAGATATAAATAAAAAGAGACACACAGAGAGCTTAAGAGGTTGGGAGAACGAAGAAGATTGTGTGTCCGAGAGAGAACGAGATTGAAAGAGACAAAAAACAAAAAGAACGAAGAGAAAGAGAGGGATATATTATTTGATACTTCACCGGTCAGTCTGGTCAGTGGCTGTCAATGTCCATATGAAAGAGAGGTAAAGGAATAATAATAAAAAAAAAGATGTGACAGTGGAAAGTAAAAACGTGCCTCTTACAGGCTTTCCTTCAAAAGAGAAGTTAATTACGTCCTACGCATATAATAATATTAATTTTTATTAAAAGTAAGAAAATTTGTCTTACAATTTTTGCTTTACAACCTGTGTCAGTTTAGTTGTGTATGTTCTGCTGATGAGTGCTTGGTTCATATATTTTATAATTGGGAATCGTTCCATGCGCTAATATTACTAGGAGAGAGAGAGAGAGAGAGAGCACTTTACGAATTAGTCATAGGATATAACATGTACCTTTTTTTTTCACCCCCCCCCCCTTTGTCTTCACGGATAGAAGAAAAGAAAACTGAACTTTCCCAAGCGGGTATCCTATTGATATGGAAATAGTTCTAAAGAGTAAGTTGCATTTTCTTTTTACTAACAAAAACCTTATATTTGGGCCCTTTGTAATCATTAGGTACAGTTTGTAACAATATTGATATATTAGGATCAAATACAGAGCGTAGCAGATTGAGAAAAACAAAAACAAAAAAAAAACTAAATTTTTTTAAAATTCCTCGATGTAACCTGCACTTTAAAAGCGATCACAAAACTGTAGCTAATGATTACAAAATTGGCTCAAAACTTGACGACAAGAGGGAGTAACAAAAATGTCCGCTGCTTACCCCCAGAAAGAGGTGAACTTGGTACAAATCATTCAAGCGGGGCTTACAAGCACTGGAGTGCTAATGATTTCCAATAGCTCCCTTTGAATCATTCTCCAACTCCGTCGCCTCTTTCTAATACTTCTTTCTCAATTCTCCCCCTCTCTCTCTCATTTCTTTTTCCCTTTCGGCGTATATTCTTGCATGGCGCATTTCATCGCTTGCCTTTTTTTTTTTTTTGCAAATGGTGATTCTGGTTTCCAATGATTAGGGCGAAAGTAAGAGTGGGTGATACTATGCGGCCCGGTGTGATTGGGTTGGGGGGGTGCTGTAGCCAAACCTTATTAAAAGAATTTTATGTATCAATGCGGCGTAAACATCAAAGAACATTACCGCCGAGGGGAGGAACTAGAATGGTCAAAGAGTCGACGGATTAATGCGTCGTTAGAAATGCGATGGTTCTCAAGTTGGACATTATGGTCTCGAGAGATATTTGTAGCAAGCTCTTTACTTTTTTTTTAAATAAGAAGATACTATTTAATGTTTACTTCTTGCTTCCTCTTGTACCACATCTTTCTTCATACGATACTCTGTCTTTTTTGTCACGAGAATAAGCACTTTTAAACCATCTCGCCATTCTGTTGTTGTTGTTTTTTTTTTCATTAAATCTGTAGATTGAATGAGCAACATGAGGGTACAATGAGGGTAACAGTCCGAGGGTCGTGGGTTCGAGTCCTAGAGAAGATGGCCAGATTTTCTTGTTGTGGTATTTGAAGCCTGAATGTCCCAGAGCTTAAATGGTAATTGGCTCGTTGGGCGGTACACATAACACCATCGTTAAACGTAGGACCTAACAAAAAGGTGATTTTTAAATCATCCATCTGTGCAAAATTTTCTTACTTCTGTAAGTTTGATAATTGATAATAATCACCTAATAATAATGATGAAAATAATATCTTTATTATCAATTATTGTTTTAGTATTTCAATTTGTGCATTTCACATAAACAAAATATTATATAACTCTATCAAACTGAATATATGTTCACTCAAAAATCACATGTAAAATGTTTATATCAGATTATATTTAATGATTTGATTGGCAGATACTGTAAAGACGCACTTTAGGGAACTGCTAGTGAACGCGCTATTGTGACGACATTAATTCAAAGCGAGACTGTAGTTCAGATATAGATAAACAGACAGTTGAGGCTAGGCTTTCATACGAGCGACATCTTTTGTTATAGTAACTGAGACCGTTCCGGTTCTGAATTAAATATTCATATTTGATCTACACCTGTTGATTTGCTTTATTGTATATGTCTTGATCTGTGAGTCTGATTAATTAGAAGTCTGAGTACTCTACATGTACAGAAATACGCAGTCAATCTACTGTATCTCTACAGACCCAGATTAGACTTATTGCAATATTTAGATTATAACGAACTTTTGTTTTTGGTTATACTACATTCTTTGTATAAGGCGCGGTGGCTGAGTGGTATAGCGCTTGGCTTCCTTACTGGAGATTCCGGGTTCGAATCCTGGTGAAGACTGGGATTTTTATTTCGGGATTTTCGGGCGCTCTTGAGTCCACCCAGCTCTAATGGGTACCTGACATTAGTTGGGGAAAAGTAAAGGCGGTTGGTCGTTGTGCTGGCCACATGACACCCTCGTTAACCGTGGGCCACAGAATCAGACGACCTTTACATCATCTGCCCTATAGACCACAAAGTCTGAAAGGGGAACTTTACTTTTTTTTTATTTTTACTAGACTCAGTGACTAGAGTAACACCTTTAGTAAAATCACTAGAAACTGTTGATCGTCTCTGTATCAGCAACTGATACGCTCGTGAGTCAAGTGAACATTCCTATATGCTTGTGAATCTTGGACGCTAACTACAGAACTACAGAGGAGGATCCTAGCGAAGGAATGAAGATGATATAGAAAGATGTAGAACGATATTAGGTATCATTTACAAAGTAATTAAAAAGGTAAAGAAACCCTTTCAGATCTTGCAAGACCGCATCAGGAATAAAGAAATTCGAAACAGAGTCATAGTGGCCATAGGGTCTTACAATGACCTGCTGACCACAGTCAGAAAACCTAGAATAAAACTTTATAACAATATCAAAAGGTCCTCGGGGCTGGCAAAGACCTTCCTACTGGGATCAGTACCAGGTAAAAGAGGAGAAGGCAGAGAAAAGATGGAAAGATAAATCGAAAAATGAACTGTCTGTAATTGACAGATTCTAGTAAAAAAAGACAAAGAGGTAAGGATAAAGATGGTGCAAAGATCATGTTTGGTTCTCCAACGGTTCAACAGATTAAGTGGAAGGTGAGATGAGTTCTGTTATTACTTATTCTACGTTGCTCTCATTTCGAGAGTGTCAGACAATGTGCGTGTGCGTATGTATGTGTGTGTGTGTTTCAAGCAAAATGTAAGTTTTAAAAGTTCAAGGAGTAATTTGCTTCATTGACATTGGATTCAGGGAATTATCACTCATTATTTTGTTGCAAATATGTAATTATTCTTCTAATGAATTAAAAATATACATATATTCCCTCTTATATATATTAAACATAGATGTTGCTGGTCAGTGATAATGGTCTTATATTATTAGATTTATTGGAAATAAAGCAGTAACTATAGTTATCTTATGTATTGGTGCAATAATTGCTAGTTATCAAACCTGTGTTACTTTTGAATCACTCACTTACTGTATCCATTTCTTACACTAAGTCCCACTAGTAAGAGAGTGTTTGCAGTATGGCTGCAACTTACACTCCCAAGATCCCCTAACTAAGGAAGTGTTTGTAGTAAAGCAGCTGAATCAAAGTGTTGAAGTCCTGCAGAAAAAAAAAACCTACCCGGAGACTCATTCCCACACAAGAGCAACGTAGCCTTCATTGAGAACCTCTGTAGTAAGTTTTTTTTTTTTTCTGCATGATTGGTTCCAGGAGTTTGAGCCAGGTGGCAGCTCGCTAGTGTCGTGTGGAAAGTGATATCTTGTTCCCAGAGAGCGCTCGTCATTCGTTCCCTTTATTTTTTAAACCTTTTTTTTGTCTGTTAAATTTTTTCTAGAGTACGATTTGCGCTCAATATGGCAGTACGGATAAATGTAAACTTTATTTTTACTGTACAGAAATGTTTGTCAAGTGTCGATACCTGGTTCACTATCGAACTATTACTTCTTAACACAGGACTGCTAGGGAAGACAAGAGGGCGGAATTAAACTCTTGATAATAGTGACGACAGTCCGAAACAGACAGTGGCGTGCCGAGGGGAGTCGCCCCATTGCACCGGATCGTATGGGGTGGAGGAGCAAAATGGTTATCAGAAAACTACGTACCATAGTTCTATCGCTACGTTCGTTATCAGAAAACTACGTACCATAGTTCTATCGCTACGTTCGTTATCAGAAAACTACGTACCATAGTTCTATCGCTACGTTCGTTATCAGAAAACTACGTACCATAAGTTCTATCGCTACGTTCGTTATCAGAAAACTACGTACCATAAGTTCTATCGCTACGTTCGTTATCAGAAAACTACGTACCATAGTTCTATCGCTACGTTCGTTAACTTCAAAGGCATCATATATACGTTTCTTACTGGTGACTCTTATTATGCAAATATGAATCATGCACACTATTGGGAGGGGTCGAGAGGCCTCTCTGCCTAAGGCGCCTGGCACCCTCGATACGCCAATGGAAGCATGCACCCCACTTCCAAGCAGATCTGCTAACTGAGAAACATTTCAAGTCTCATCGACTCCATCACGTTGTCTCCTATGTTTCTATTCAGCGTCGGAACCAGGTATAAACTAGAGAGAGGAAAGGAAAATAGACGGCATGTACATAATGGATGCCCCCTAACATAAATTCTCGAAATGAAAAATAAATTCTAAAAAAAAAAATACTTTAAAAAAAACACCCTTTGAGTTCCACAGTGAAGCTTCTGTATATAAATGGCAAGTAAATTTATGAACCAGACATGATGAAGTCAACTATATCTAATGGACCAAGTAGGAGAAAATGTGGGTCCTGACCTTCCAAAACAACGTGATGGCCTTTAGAATAGGATTTCAAATTTAACTTTACTTAAAGAGAAAACGATATTAGGCCACACATATTTTTTTTTATGTTTACGTGTGACAAGATTTCAGGCGGTTGATTATTGAGTTTGCCTCACAGCTCTCGTCACTAGAAACAAATAAAAGTTTTTGCTTTCTAAGTTTCATGTTTTCAAGATGGACTTGTTAGGTACTAAATAAGTAAAGGCCAATCATTGGTAGAGATATAAAACATTTAAATTTTAAATGATTTGATTGGATTTTGATTTTTAGGCACATCGGCATAGTTTAGGCCATGTCGTGCCCGCAGTCCCTTAAGGACTACTCTCCCTCTACAATTTTAAATGAACTTTTTATTTTGTGTATAATTCGTTTAGTTAATCATTAATAATCAATCATCCTTTTATTTTCTTTATGATAATATGTTATCATTAGAATTTATTTTTCAAATCTTTAAATAAAACTTTAGGAAGGATTAATGATACAATTTTAATTAACAGCTACTAAGAATCTCAATTGATGTTTGGTTAAGGTTCGAAAAGCAAAGCACATCTATTGCACATCTATGACGCGCTATTTCGACGAAGACACAGTGCTTTGCTTTTCAAACATTGCGCCATTGTGATGGCTTTCAACGAAATAAAAATGAGTTCCTTAGAAATGGATTTCCATACACAGAGACATAAGTCCTACACCCTAAGAAATGACGAATAAACCTTTCACAAACTAGTTTCGGGAGTTAAATTGTTTTTTTAAAGTCGCTTTGTGTATTAGTTGCATTTTAGAGTTCTGTTATTGCTTTCATAAGTTGAGCTCACAAACTAGAGAATGAACTAGAGATTGAACTAGATTTAGAAGAAAGGTTAAGGATATAATATTTATAAGTCGAGGCAGTTTCAAAATAACAAGACAAAAATACCAACTTCTCTGAAGACACATACTTACACACATATACTCGAAATAAAAAAAAAATTCTGACATTATATTTCTTGGCACTTTATTCAATTAAACAACGCTGATCTGCTGTACAATTTATAATGACACTCGATTGTTGATCTCGTTCTTTTTTATATATAATATAAAATCTTTAGTCCATAGTTGATACACAAAAATGTATGCATTTGTTTTGCAAAGCGTTCAGGAATTCAGTCCACTTTTGTTTTGTTTTTGACATATTTCTGGGCTTATATGACCTGTGGGATTATGCCACCTTTGGGCCTATGTGAACAATGTCAATCTGCCTGCAGTCGACCAATATATGAAGAATATCAATAGAAGTACGATTAGAAATCAGCCAATCTTTAGTTCTGCTTTACAAAGTGAGCGATCGTGCGATGTCAAGGAGGTGTCTAAGTGAGCCGAGATGGGATGCAATCCTGGAATGGCGGGGCAGTAGCAGGAGTTGTCGCCGCCGGAGATGTTCGTCAGGAACGATTTGTCGCTGAAAGGCAGCGGGGGTCTTAGACTCTGTCCATGGAGACCCAGGGGAAATGGCGGGGCGGCGAACGGCGGCGTCATCCCAGGAGATCCACCGGCCAATCTCTGAGAATGTTTGTGCTGGGCCGTGAAGCTGCTCATCAGCTCTTGCCGAAGGAGCTCCTGCTTCTGTTGCTCGTGTTTCAAGAGCGAGGTGGGCGACATGCTGAGCACAGTCGGATGAAAGGTGGAGGGCACTCTGGGCTGATGCTGGAAAGACGGGGGCTGGCTCGGAGAGAATCCAGGGAGGCCCACTGGGTGCGCTGGAAGAGAAGACGAGCCAGGGAGACCGTAGGGATAAGAGGCAGCGGCGGCAGCGAGGTAGGCGTACAGGTGCGGGTCTGGTGGAATGCCGTAGGGCCAAGCAATCGCCATCCTTTGACGTTTATCTTTCATGCGACGATTTTGAAACCAAACCTGAAAATTAAAAATAAAGTAACAATGAATAACTCTCGACGTTTGCAATTAACTTACATCTAGTTACAATTTATTAAAGTTATCTATGATAAGGTTTTTCGTTGAGTCAATTTTTATATAGACGGTACATTAATTCACGTTATACAAGTTATCTAATTTACATATAAATCTATTGTTCCATCATATTAAATTTTTATAAATATCATCATATAAATATCATTTTTTACTATTCGGCCATATTCGGCTCCGGCCGAATATCAAAAAGGATTATCCGGTGCACCCTTAATTCTAACCAATCCAAGTTCAAGCGCATTAAGCCAGCCTCTCGACCATGCTTCCGTCGAAATCTATAAATAACAATCGTCTTGGTGTAGCCAGGGAAGATAATAATGGAAGTGCTGATAATCTATGGTTTTTTTTTTAGTTATATGGGGGTTTTTCGTTCACTTTTTTAGCACTATTGAATCAAATTGTCACATGGTCCAAGCATTGCCTTTTGTAGCTTTTATTAAGTTGGCAGCATTGAAGTCCATTTAGCGTCCTTGACCTTGTTCAGTTGATCGTGAAACTATCCTAGAAACGAAGCAATATTATTTCCGCGCAGCAAATACAATTTCAGTATAGCTTCACAAGCAGAGGATTATGTGAATTATTTTGTTTAAAAGTATATATAAATAACGGCGACGCCACTGTCTATGAAGCTCCTTCGTAAACTGAGACTCGACCGAAGACGCTAAGAAACAGACGATACAGATTTTGCTAGACCAATTATTTCTAATCTTCACCTTGATAGTGCTCTCCGGTAAGTTCATGGAAGCCGCCAGTTCGCATCTCTTGGGGCGGGAAATGTAATTCTCTTTGGCGAACTCTTTCTCCAGCCTGGCAATCTGCTCCTTGCTGAATGCTGTCCTGTAACGTCTGACTTGGCTGTTGTAGTCTGTTGGCGAATCTAAGAAAACAACAACAAAAAAATACAACAACTATAGTTTAGAATTCATACATGAATGTGATTCACTACATATTATTACACAATAATTACCTAGTACAAATACGAAATTTAAAATTGAAATTATATTGAATCAATCATGTGGTCAATAATAAATATTAATAAATTATCGACAATTAACAATAAATTTGTGCCAATGAAATTTTTCTTAGCTCAATTTTAATGCTTTAAGCATGGTCAGTGAGATGGGGTCCAATCACTTTTGTGGATATATATATATATATTTGCATATTTTCTCTGTGTCGAAAGGTGTCTGTGCAGCCTTTTCAATAACTTTTTTTGTTTCTTTTTAAGGTTGCTCGAGTCTGAATTCGAACTCAGAAGTCTCGGGCGTCCACAATGGAAGGACAATTGTGTTGCTCGATAAGTCGTTTTTGTGTGTGCGTATTATCTATTGTTAGTTTCAAATTTTTAGCAAACGACCCGATTCTCCACGTAAGACTTATCTTAGTACCTTTTTCTATATAAAACAAAATTAATTAATTTCGATAATTGTTTAACTTTTTTTTTTTTTATTGTTTTTTTAGATTCTGTTGTCATCGTAAAGGAATACTTTGTACACATTTTCAACGGGATCCAAAAATGGGAAGTGGGCAGCTAGGGTAGAAGGAGGAGGAGGAGAATTTGAAAATCCCCCCCCCCGGGCCACCACTCGAAGGGGCCCCCCCAATGAGTTTTTTTTACATTAAAAATTAAATAGTAAGTAAAATGCAGGGACCCCAAAGAGGTCAAGCTCCCCCCCCCGGGCCCCCAAATGATGGAAAATTCCTAGCTACGCCCCTGTTGAAGTGGGAGAAATAGTTTGCAGAAGATTTCATTCAGACAGACCGAGCTGATGTACGCTGTGTACAATGTGAGACAATATTTGTGTTAGTTCATTTCTCCAAGGACTTCAATGTTACGTGTTTGACTTGGGAACATGTACTATCCAAATCAATCCAATTTTAATATTGCACAAGTGGTAATGAATTCTCTCTCTTTTTTTTTCTCCCTCTCTCTCTTTCTCCCTCTCTTTCTCTCTCTCCCTTTCTATCTCTCTTTCCCTCTCTCTCTCTCTCTTTCCCTCTCTCTATCTCTCCCTTTATCTCTCTTTCTCTTTTTCTCTCTCTCTTTCTATCTCTTTCTCTCATACACCCAATAAATGTGCTTCAAATGTTATATTCATCACTTTCTCAACCACCGAACTAGAATGGAGCGTATTTAAAAACTGAGCACCACATTGTAGCATTAAAAGCCACGGAACCTGCATGATCAATAAAGTTGTGTCTTGATTTGCAAGACACGTCTCGTGTCTTGAGCACATAAGAATGCCCGAGCGTGAGACCGATTTCCGAGCAATTAACGCCGTGACTCTATCCTTCCCTAGATTCTGTAGTTACTGTGTTTTTGTGTTGTTTTTTTATTCTACGCGTTCCATTTTTTGGATTGCTAATGTTCAGAGATGTTTTAACAGAAGCTTCACGCTTCATTAAACTTCCGAATACAAGATAATCGTTCCCTTGAGTGCGTGCCTCCTTTTGTCGGCCCTACATAATCGGATATAACCACGACAGTTTTCTTAATCGTTTCTTACAACCCAACCAACCCCCCTTATACCCACACACCTAACCCCTATCGCTTAAAGAACAAAACAGCAACTTATTGCAAAAGAGAGGATTTAAGGGTACCGTCAAAAGTTGCGCCCTCCCCCTCCCCCCACCTCTATTTTTTCTCAATCCCAAACTGAGGAGATACTAATTCAAACAACAAAGGCCAGGTACGTTACGAAGTAAATCTAGATACTAAAGGCTAAGTAATGTGGAAAGGCGCAGTCCAGGTGCGAGCATAGGGCCCTATCATTATGCCGAACGCCATTGACTTCACGGGCCATTCCGTTGAATACCCAAATCAAGAGAGGCTTTATTTGTCGTAAGGGGATGTTATCCTTAGTATTCAAGAAAACTGCATTATAGCCTCCCCTTTTGATTCCCTTTAAGAAATAATCTTTTTCACCAAATGAAATGTTATACACTAAGTTTACTAAATAAAGAAAAAGACGCGATTGATGAACGATATTGAATACGACAGTGCGAAAGGAGACGTCCTATAGTAGCTTACCGGTTCTTTAATGACAGTTGTATTACACTAATAACTAGAGGAAAACGACATAAACCTATATGATAATTTGTCGTGCGAGGAAACAGTATCCCTTTTGAAATATGAGACATCCGCTATACATATATATATATATATATTATTTACGGTGGTACCTCAGGGATATGAGATGTTTGGAGGAACAGGAAGGGCGAAGACATTTTGTAATTTTGGCTGACCTAGTAGCACTTGTGCTTTGTAGCAAAATGAAATTGTTAAAAGAGTTAAACTGTTGGTTTTGTTGAACTGCCAACCACATAGAGGCGGCTGCAATGCACTTACTGGAAAGCAGGTCCATGGGAGGAAAGTAATATGAAGTTTTACAAAGCTACAGAACGCAAATGCTCTTTGAGACCGACGAAAGTTTAATTTGATGTCACAATATCCAATAATAATAATAATAATAATAATAAATAGGCTAGTCTCCGAGTCCGAAGATTAATGAGGAATGTAGTATTTCCCGTGGCTACGCATCCCCAGCTGTGACCTACATGTTTTTGCCACATCTAGCGCTGACTAAACTATTATCTGCCGGTGGTTGATTTAGATTTTCTTTTTTACAGTTTATGTCTCTCCTCGGAAGCAAATTTTTCTTTTGGCTCAAATGTGTATTTCGCGGTCTTAGTAGGTGCCCAACTGGCATAGAAAAGAGCACATGGCTGCCAGTAGCTTCAGAACGAGACAATTGGAGGTCACTTACAATATCCAATAGTATGCTAGGAATTCTAGTGTTGATTAAGAACCAACAGAATTTCTCTTTCAAAATAGAATTATTTATTCTTCAAAATAAAATCATTCACACTACTTCTTGTAAAAGCACACAATATAATAAATATCCATTAACAGATTTGTAATAGTGGTCTTAACATGAAACTTGAAACTTATGGGTTTATTAATTGAATATACACTTTTATATAGGCTCGTCTCTTTTATTTATAGTTTAGATTTATGTAATTTTTCTGGTACAAATGATTGAAATTATATTATTATGTGTGTTATAACGTATTTATGTAGAATACAGTGTGTCTTCTTTCGTTTTTTAATTTAAGCTTGAATTTTTTGTCCCTAAACTGAAGTTGGCAGGTCAATAATGTAAATTGGAAAGATTAGTGACCTAACACTGTTCCTAGAGTTACATCTGAGTTTACTGTTCTTGGTGTTGATTTAGAGCCATGTATTACTCAACTATGTTCTCTTACTATCATGAAATCCAGAATTCATTAGTGTAATAAAACAGCAATGGTAAAATATTTTAATTTTAAGCAAGCTAAGGCGGTGAACTTTGTCAAATGTCTAATACAATGGAATCTGTTTGTTTATTATTATTATCTTATTATTTTGAAAAGTCATCAATTTGACTTATTAGTTGAGTTTCACATGATCCATATTTCCTAAAGTCAAATCTTAATATGGGGTAAAGACATTATGCTGGTCTAAGAGGTTTATATTATGCGTTCTAATATTTTTACATGTGATTCTGGTGAGTGATACGGACAGAAGAGGGACAATATCTTTCCAGTTCCTCGACACTCTACCAAAACCATTTTAACATTTATATATCTCTTTACAGCCAGCCAAATACCTGTGTCCACACCCGAACGCTTTGATCGAAAGAACAAAACGACATTATAAAACTAGTCAGGTGACTAATTGCGACCAGCAAACTGACTAATTACCAAACCATTTAGTCGCAAGATCAACACAGTGATAAAAGTCATAAAGATACTAAAATGGGTGGATCAATAAAGTCCTGGGAATAGCTTAGACATAAGTGTGCCCCCCCCTCCCGTTTCGTGTACCCGAAAGGCTTCAGGTCATGTGACGCCCCAATATCCAAAGCAGAGCCCCTCGGCGTTACAGCGCCAAAACTTCCAAGAGAAAACCGGTACAAAGAAAAAAATTAACGCTCGTTACAATGTTTAGGAGGGAGTCTCTTGATGTTCATATTGTTAGGTAGTAAACGGACAGTAAACTACAGTCATTAGTTACGTAGATAATTGCGTTAAGGTTAAGGTTCGGAGCAAGGCGACCGAATCACAATAGACTCAAGGAAGATAAGCTAAACATTAGGAAGGGCAGGATAACTCGCTCTACAGATTTATTGCCCATTGTTAAGAATTCATCATAAAGACTGGAGATAAAAGAAAAAAAAATTACCGGACGTTGTGCCCTATAGGCATTCCCCTTCCATTGTCTCGAAGTCTCTAGTGAGTTATCTTATAAATAAATTGGTACGAACTTTGCTGAATGCAAAAGAAACGAAGATGCATCGGCCAAGAGAATGAAAAAGAAAGCTGCCCTGCTGTCAGCCAGCCCTAAAACTGAGGAATATAAATGCACGAGCTGTGGCAAACTATGCCGATCCAGAATTGGCTTGATCAGCCACTCCAGGTTCTGCCCCGTCTCAAGACGTAACCAAAGTCAGTGACTCATCTGGGCGCATCCATTGTCTTCCGAGACAGAAGGAGCCATATATATATAAATATATTGTATTCTTCTTTCTTTTAGCATTTCGCCCAACGTCCAGACCCCCATAATGTTAACTTTTAATCGTTTCACATCCTGCACTTAGCTAGAAGGACCTTGCAAGTTTTGTGTCTTGTCCTTACCCGAGCAATGCATCTCAGCTTCAACGTGGTGCTCCTCGGGTGGATGGGGTGGTTGGAGAAGTCGATTTGACCAATAGGGAAGCAATACAGAACTCACCGTCGGGGTTCTGCGTTCATTGCACTGAGGGTGGATTGAAGAAAGCTCCAACAAACACGTCACTGTCCAGTATCCACACATGGTATTTCAATGGACCTTTTTATGGTGGACACTGTAGCATCGTTAACCATTAATTTTGTACATAGAAGGGATATTGGGGAAGTTACCCACACCAGGGCAGCCTTAGACCTGGCTTCTTGGTGTCTTGGCAATACCAACCATAGGTAATGCTAGTAGGAATGTAAAAATGTACACCTGCTTAGATCTTTCTCAGACAGGTTGTGGCTAAGACATGCAGATGGAGGCAAGCTTCCTTAGGTCCTAGAGTTCCCGGAGACTTAGAGATTACAATTAGAAAGAAGTGTCATGCCATTGGTGGCATGAAACTCAAGTCAAGGAACCAGGCATTCGATGACAGAATATATGTTTTAAATTGCTTTTGTATAGCGCTATTGTTGTGCTATAGCATGCCCAGTGTGCTATGGTCCAATCTATTTTTGTGGA
>JADKLZ010001913.1:23446672-23472861 GCA_021533235.1 Biomphalaria straminea
ATCACTACGGGCTAAGTCATCACTACGGGGTAAGTCATCACTACGGGGTAAGTCATCACTACGGGGTAAGTCATCACTACGGGGTAAGTCATCACTACGGGCTAAGTCATCACTATGGGCTAAGTCATCACTATGGGGTAAGTCATCACTATGGGGTAAGTCAACACTACGGGCTAAGTCAACACTATGGGCTAAGTCATCGCTACGGGCTAAGTCATCGCTACGGGCTAAGTCTACGGGGTAAGTCATCGCTACGGGCTAAGTCATCATAAGGTCACCAGCTTCACAAAGGAGGAATTGTCTTTTTTTTTTTAATTATTTTTTTTTTGTATGTTAGCCTACTTTGTTTTGTAGGAAAGTCTATAACTTAAAACATAATAGTTTCCATGTTTCCTGAATCTGAAATCGTACACACATTGTTACAGAAATGTTTTTCTATGGGCTATTAATTATAAGAATGTAAACTCCAATGCCTCACTTATATCAAACAACAAATGTCTCGATAGTGGCATAAAAATAGAAATATATATCGACTGATCAACATCGTACATCTTTCTACGCTGTCTAAAACGTTAGGACCTTAAAGGATATCGGGAATTTTCTCTTGGCCCAATACAAACATGTGTGAGCTTCAGTTTAAAGCAAATAAATACAATTCCTAGATTTACGATAGATATAGATCTAGGCCTATGCTATGGATCTACACTTTATAGGGTTTACCTATATGGAACGTTGGCACTCCCGAAATTGTTCAAGGAATGTTTTCAATCATTTTGAAGAAAGAGCTAAAGAAATATTGCATTATGTTGATTGCTAGAGGCTTCATTCAAAAACATCTTCACGGTTAACGTCAAGTATAATTCCGATACTTCCTATACATTCTTTCCATTCTATTACTCTATTACTGTGTGTTATTGTTTTCTTTATGATATCCAGCTGGAGGTCACTCACAAAGGCCGCGGAATACACATTTGAGACCAAAAGAAAATCTGCCGCCGAGGACAAACGCAGACGAAGAAAAGAAAATCTAAACCGACCACCTGCGGACAATGGTTTTGCTTGCCCTGGATTTGGCAAAATATGTAGGTCACAGCTGGGACTACACAGCCACGGGAAACACTGTATTCTTCACTAATCTTCGGACTCGAAGACAAGCCTATTATTATTATGATATCCAGAAAATCGTGAAATATTATTGCTGACGTCTCAACATCTTATGTTATAAAATACAGACGTTACTTCAAAAAAGATACGTCTTATGCGTGCGCCTAGGACAATCTAGTCATGTATTGTAATATGTAATCTTTTTTTTTTAAGTAACGTCCTCATTTTTTTAAGATAAGATGCATTCAGAGTCTGCTTTAACTGTGCACGGGGCCCCGGACGAGTGTAATACCAAATGTGTTTATAATCTAACATTCATTAGGAGAAAAATTATCGCTCCATAAATTGTATAGTGAAAGTATTGTTTTGAACAAATTGTTATTCTTGTTGTTGAGGCGTGTCCAATAAAAAAATATAAGAAGATCAACTTTTGAGTTCTTTAAAAATCAACTTGGGGGGGGGGGTGAATTATGTCAAGCTTGAGTTTCATAACGTGGAGAGGCAACTAGAATTAAGCTTTAATGACTAAAGACAACTTTAACCGGCTTTTCACCGCCATATTTATGTTTACAAAAAATGATATTGTGATCAGTAGGCTATTTATCACGAACGAATTTTATTAATAATAGACAATAAGAATCAGATCTAAATATAAATCATTACACGAAATATTGACCAACATGACCGTATTAAAGTTTTTTATAAAAAAAGTTACCTTGTGTAGAAATCAACTATTTTCTGTACAGTAGATTCGTTGTTCTATACCAGCAATACATCCTACACATACCTCTTGTTATGTGTATTTTGTTCCCGTGTGTTACAAGCAATCAACACATCTCAAAGATTCTTTAATACGTTTTACTTTAACCAAGACTTAGGGTGATGTCGTCAAATCCAAAAAAAACAGCCAGAAAATTTTAAACATTTCACACACAGGCTACACAGTCAGATGAAGCTTGGTGAACGATACTTAGAAAAAATATACCGGGCAAGCGAGCTCCCAGGACAACACAGGGATCTACATAGACTCATTCAATGGTCCTAACACTCGGCGAAATGTCACGTTAGAACATTGCACTGTTAGCAGTGTGACAAGACGGAGATAGACGAATTGAAGAGGCCAGAAGTGAACAGCAAGGAAGGGAGGGGGGGGAATGAAGTTGAGATGTGGGCGTGGAAATACCCCTCTCCCCGGGGTCCTATAAACCCTCCTCCCAACCTCTTCTTTCTTTTTAAACTCTTTGAACTAAGCTCAGTTGACATGTGTCCCCCCTGGCCTGTCACCACTTACCTGTCCTCGATCTACCTGTAACGACATATCTGATTGGCTGAAGAGGGCTGGGCTTTAAGTACACAGCCAGGATTGGACGAGGGGAGAATAGTATGTTACATTTGGTAATCATGTGCAGACGAGAAAAACTGTAGCTGTTCAATGACATAAACTTTATTCCAGCCAGTGTTCAATTCTGATTTTTTTAAATGGGAAGTGGGGTCGATGAGACAACTGGGATAAAACTAGTTTGTAACGGCTGGATTTATCTCCCAAGATTTAAGTTATTAGCCTAACGGTTTAAAGCTTATTTAGACTTGCGCGATCATTGTAAAACTACTTAATAGTCGTTCATTCGGCATTAATGATAGTCGATGTGAAAAAAATTGTGAATAGCTGTAATAATTGTAAGTGGGGGCTGTGGCTAAGGCCACTAAGAGTGTCATGTGGCTCAACGAGCAACCGCCTTTACTTTTCCAAACTAATGCCAGGTACCAGTTACTCGAAAGGGTGGGGGTGGGGGGGGGCTAAGAATCACGAAATTCAAAATGCAAGTCGTCACCGAGATGGTTAGTAAACCTCTGAGTCACTTCGGAGAGTATGAGAATTAAAGATATTCCCCTTTCTCTACACTTTTCTCGGGAATTTATTTAAAACAAATTCCGCAACAATTTATCTAAACATCTCTTTAAATTCATTTTGATGTGTCCTAAATATATTTAGATGTATTTATTGGTTGTGTTGCACAATACACCGACTAGTTCACAATCCTATGTGTCTTTTTGACTTTATTGTCATCGTAATTTAATAAATGGCTAGTATTAAAAAAAAAACTCTACGGGCTTCTTTGAACTTGATTCATTTATCTACAGTTCAACGATTGTTAAAAGTATAGATAATACTTGGATGTATCGAAACAGAGGGCCAATTAGGCTGCTCCATAACATAATCCCACTAGCTACAATATATTAGCGAAAACATTGACTAGTTTGGCATAATTGAGTTTCCTTTAAGAAAAACAACATTTATTGTTATTTGCTTAGCGATGTCCACTAAATGATTTTCTTATGATGTGGCAGGCCTGCAGTAGTAGGTAAAAACATTAACAAACTTCATGATGTCTCTGAGGTCTATACTCACCAACAAGTTTCACGACTACACGGTAATTTTATTTCCGTTCTCGCTAATCCCGTAAGAGTAGGATTTCATTATTTTCTCTTTTTCATAACATTAAGATCATCTGGAGAAAACAAAAAGTAAGATTACCCCCACATACACACAAGAAAATGAAGAAAACTGACCCTTTCTCCTTGGTGTGGACATCCAGGAGGTCCTATGACAGCCAGGTCTAGCTCTTGTTTGATATTTCATTTGGCACGTCATTTCAGCTTAGTGAAAACAAAAGGTGGCGGTGGGTGGACAACAGAGGTAGTAAAAGATGCCTTGGCAAGTAGGAGTGAAGGGGAGGATTCAAAAAATGTTTTGTTTTGTTTTTAAACATTATAGAGTTTAATAAATACATAGACTTTCAAGTATATTTTTGTGAACTAATGTGTACCGCCTTGTAAGTCTGGACCTATTAGAATTGTATGTACTCTGAGTGGGTTTGTAGTAAACAATCGTTTAACCAGTTGTTGTTGTTTTTTTTAATTTGGGGAGGGAGGTAAGTAAAGTTCCCCCTTTAGACCTTGCAATCTATATAGGCCTAGCTGAGTGGTAAGGCGCTTGGCTTCCAAACCGAGGGTCCAGGTTTCGAATCCTTGTAGTCTACGTTTTTTTTTTACTTTCGGGGTCTTTAGGGCGATTTTGAGTGTACCCAGCTCGAAAAGTAAAGACAGTTGGTCGTTGCGCTGGTCACATGACACCCTCGTAAACCTCGAGACGTCAAAAAACAGATGACCTTAAACATGGATCCCAAGGTCTGAAAGGGATACTTTATCCGCTTCCTTCACTCCGTACCTGTTACGTGCGCATCTTAGTGTAAATGTGAATTAGTGCGAATGCGTGTTGAAAGGGGAGAGAATCAAAATGGAGGCTAAATAACTAAATAGTGTTTATATATTATAAATAAATATAAATATTATATTGTTCAGGAGTATTGAAGTAATTATAAACTATGATGCTGACGTTTTTTGAAGTTGATGTATTGTTCAAAGAGTCTCTGTATATAACAAACGTAACAATACCATAAGTCGATGTACTGTCTATGAGTGTACCCTTCTTATATCTACATTTCGTTTGGTTAAATAATGCAACGCTGTGTGGATGTTCTATTGCACATGCTAGCCTAAACATTATTTGGGATTGGATACATATTGTGTAGTGGGAAGTACTGCTTCTCTCTTCACAAACATAATGTCACCGATTTTAATACCTTTTCTTGGTCAATATAGACAACATTTTAGCTTGTTAGGCGAAAGTACAAAGTACCATATTATTAACATAAATAAAAGCAATTTTGTAACCTTTGTTACATTCTAAGATTTATTTAGCTCATCCATCGTGGTTCGATGATGACCGCTTTTGTCGTCTAAGAGGGGAGGGGGGATGGCTTTGCCTTGGGGCCCTGTGCCTCCTGTGTGACTGGAGAGACTTACTTGAGCCCAATATGATAGACTGCAGACTAGGAAGGTTATTTCAGCTGGAGCTAGTGTTATTTACATTGCTTTTTTTTCTCTTTCTTCTGCCCGCGTTGTTCTCTTGTCCTCTGCAGGTTGTGTGCCAGTTTTTACAGCGCGATGCCATAATGTTCCATCGTGTGCTTCCGTTTCCCGGGTGGCAGGGTCAAGGCTGAAGGCTTTCAGAGAAACTTTCAGGATGTCCCTGAATCTTTTTTTCTTTGTCCACCTTTAATCTCCAACCCCATCTTAAATTGATCATAAAGAAATCTTTTTGGAATGTGGGGGGTCTTCTATTCTGCAGGTGTGTCCTGCCCATCGCAGCTGGAACTGCATCAAGATTGTGTGGATGCTTTGCAGGCCCTTTCTTTGAAGGGCTTGATTGTCAGCTTTTTTTTTTTGGCAATTTCACATTCAGTATTTTTTTTGAGACAGATCATGTGAAAGTCTACCTTCACTTGAAACATTCTAAGATACTTGACCAGTAAAGGCTCTGTGACGGGCCTTCTTCATGCTTGCTAATTGGGACAGACCTTTAGTGTAAACCGCCCCTAGAATGGTCAGTATAATACAAAACCTTGTCCAACTCAACTGGAACATTCATTTGAGTTGCCATATCTAATGCACCTACTGTATCTATTGCTACCATTACTCAAGCAACATGTATGATTTGGCTTCACATTTCTAGGCCCCATGTACGAATTTTAAGCTATATAGGCTAATATCATTTCAATAAAACTGCGAATGCCTATTGTAAAGGGAAAAATAATAATAATATAGCGAATCGGGCATTCACTGCCAGATTAAAAGGTTTATGGCGAGTGTCTAAGATAAAGTCCAGTGTACTAACAACTCTGTTACAATGTTCCCCCCAATAACATTACAGAGGATTAAACCTGGCTAGCAACGGGACACCTACTATGTTGCCAGCCGCCGCGGCCATGACGCCAGCGCTATTCCCCCGGCTTCCGTCCACCGTGTTGACACACGCAATCAAAACCTCGTCAGTAGGCGATAAATCTGGTCTACGTCCAGTTTTTGTTGAGCGGGACAGAGACCCGTACAAATAGTTTATCTTCGGTCTATTGACCCATCTCTCGCTTAGATACAACTGTCAACATTTTCCTTCCCCCGATATTCAGCCCTTTCAGGGTTTATCACCCCTTTCAAATTATCTCCCTTAGTAAGTACAATAGGGGGAGACAATTGGTGGCGATAAGAAGAACAATGCACAATGGTGGAATACAAAAATGTCTGTCTGAATTTTCCAAAACAATCGGAAGATTCTTGTCGAGCAATTTGAGCCATTGATGACCTAGTGTCTCCTGCAAGAGGGAGGGGCGCCTCCCGGGGGCCCTCCGAGTGGAGCCTTGACATTTATATGTATAAGATGTCTTCCGTGGTCAACGGGTGGTTATAATTACTGGAAGCTGTGAAAATAGCCCCGTTGTTGTTGCGGAGTTACCTCGCTTAGCAAAGGGAGGTAAGACAACAACAAGATGGTTTCTTGAGAAAGTAAAAACAAAATTGTATCGCCTATTGAAATGGACACAGGAGGCAAGTTGGACAATTGGGTGTGAGGCTATACATTGTATTGGAAGCGCTAACTGTATCTTCTTGTATTCGCTTCTCAGTGGTAAGAGATGTTACGTAAGGGATGTTATTACTCATTAGAAACTGATTACATCTGTTCTATTACAAAGTAAGACGTTTATCTCAGAACGTCGTGAACTTGATCTTTTACATGCATCCTTCGAAAACAATTTCTATTTTTGTTCTTTTTCTATCCCATCTCTTTCTCTCTTTCTTTATTTCGTCCTCCTCTTTTCTTTCTTTTTTTATTTCCATCTCTTTCTCTTTCTTTGTTATTCTTTTTTACTTTCTTTTTTGTCGATTTCCTTCTCTCTCACTTTCTTTCTTTTTCTCTGTATCTTTCTCTTTCTCATTTTCTCTCTCTCTCTTTCTCTCGATTTGTTTTTTTTCTCTCTATTTCTTCCCTCCCCACCCCTATCTCTCTCTATATATATATTTCCTCCCCCCTCTCTCTCTCTTTATTTCTCTCTCTCTTTATTTCCCTCTCTCTCTCTCTCTCTTTATTTCTCTCTCTCTCTCTTAAAAGAGAAGGACGCTCATTTTGCCTACGCACCTTGCTTTTATATACACACACACACACCTATATACATCTACTACTAAGTAGATGACGGCTGTTTGGTCGAGAGGTGTACACTTCGCACTGTCGTTACAATGATCTCTAGTTCAAACCCTTCCCACTGCCACGCTCCTCCCCCTCCACTGACCTATAGAAGATTTGGCCTAGCAGACGTTTATCTTAATTTCCGAAGAAACGTCCAAATCTTAATTTTTATAAAAACAAACAAACAGGGTTTAACATTATCTGTTCTTCGTAACCTGCCAATGTCATGTCAAACTAATTCCCACTTGTTGTGAAGAATCGAATTATCTATACACAACGCCACTTGCTGCCCAGCACGTGAGCTTAGAATACTAGATGTATTTTTATGGTCTATTTTCTTTGTCTTCTTCCGCATTGTCAATATTAAGTTGAAGGGTTCAGTTGACTAAACTGAGATACGGTGCGCAGTAGTTTCCAGATCAGGCAGTTCTTCGTATAGTTTTTCCTTCTTTTGGAGAGTAGGCCTATTGAGCCCAGTGTCTTGCTCGGGCCTCTGATAGAAAAAAAGAAAATACAGTTATAAAGGACACAGTAAAGATACTCTAAAAATGTAAAAAAAAAAAAAAAGTAAAGTGTCCTCTTTCAGACCTTGTGGTCTTCAGGATTCGAATCCGGGACCCCCGGTTTAGAAGCCAAGCGATATACCACTCAGCCACCTCGCCTCCAAAGATACTCTGTTGACACTCCACAAGGACGAATTTCACTGGTCATTTTCCGGAACATATGTTGTCCCGTTCTGTTGTGTACGGTTATGGGGCGAAAAAAATATAATTTGGTCGTACGGGACAGCTTTTAAAAAACGTTGTAGGGACTACGTATTTTATTAAATTGTCGCATTATAATACTTTTAGCGAATCCTTCTAAGAAGAAGCTGACATCGTTTCTATGTCCGTCTGTCACGTTTCGATCTGAAATACTACAAGCAAAATATTTTTTAAAATCCCTTTAAAACCCGGGGTTCCCTGGTTCGAATCTTGGTAAAGACTGGGATTTTTATTTTGGGATCCTTGGGCGCCCCTGAGTCCACCCAGCTCAAATGGGTACCTGACATTAGTTGGTGAAAAGTAAAGGCGGTTGGTCGTTGTGCTGGCCACATGACACCCTCGTAAACCGTAGGCCACAGAATCAGATGACCTTTACATTATCTGCCCTATGGACCTATTTTTTTTTTTTTACTTTTATGTAAGGGGAAGAATTCCGCCGCACTTACAACTGTATCTCCCAACAATATGGAAGTTATTTCCCCTTTTCAATAGCGATGAAATAATTAATTACCAATAATTGAATAATTGGTTTATTTTTTATTGATTCATGTTTTGTTAGGTTCCGGTCCAATAAATAATTGTTAAAAGTTTCAATTTGATCCGAGAACGGGTTTGGGAGAAATAATGTGTTCAAAATTTTTACCAGACAGACAGACAGACAGACAGACAGACAGACAGTGTGAGTTGATGTAAGCTTTGTGATATGGACTACTGAAAATCCGAGTTCAACATCGCCTTTATCGTACTCGTATTATGGACAACAGTTAGGTCGACTGTTGACTAATCGTATTTTAATAGAAAAGTTAGTCACATGAAAAAAAAAAAAAAGCTCAAAAAGATGAACCCGACTGAAGGAAGCCAATACAACACTGTAGGCAGACCTAAACTAGACCTACATATACAATATTATGATGTGTTTTTTTAAACTATACGCACGTAAATTTCACTAACGTCTTTATCTGGGTTTAAATGGTTGCTCACAATTGACTAAATTCAAATAAAAGCGTACACTTTGAAACAAAAAATCGGATATTCAATATAAATACATAAACATATATACCATTTTAAAAACAAACATGATTGTAGGCCTAATGTGTAAGTCATTTTGAACTAACGTAGACATACAGACCATTTCGTTAGCAAAAAAAAAAGTAATATCGGTATCTCATAACTCAATAGCTGCAGATATATTCCCTAACCCCAACAGCATCGTCAAAGTACATTTATCAACTCAATTAACTCTCTCTCTCTCTCTCTCTCTCTCTCTCTCTCTCTCTCTCTCTCTCAGCACTATCTAAAAAAAATACGTAGGTGTAGGTTATCACTAAAATCTAAGTGGGATCTATCCTCGTACCGTAGTATGATTATTATTATGTTTTACAGCCTGATTGACTTTTTTTTAACTCATACAGTATAAACAATAAAATGGTAAAAGGTTGCTGATATAAATACAAACACACACACACTCACTCATTCACTAAATTTCGACAAAGTTAAAATTTCAGTTTAGGTAAAATCAAAATAACCAAGTAAAAATAAAAAAAAAAGATTTCTTATTTAAAATTATTTTTATATAACATAACAATTTAAAACATACGTTTGCATGTAAATGAATTTTACTGTGAATTTACAGCACATTTTTTTAAAAAGTTAATACAAGAGAGATAATCCAAATATTCTAATAGGTAAGGGAGATAAAGTAAATGCACTGGCCAAGAACGAATTTTTTTTTCTTCACTTCTAAAACACGATTATGAACTACAGAAACGAGAGAAATGATAGAGAGAAAGAGAGAGAGAGAGAGGGGGGGGGGAGAGAGAGGCGATGAACGATAAAGAGGGAGGGAGGATCAGAATGTTATACGGTAGTCAAATTTTAGACGATATTGTAATCCCAGTGAAAGTGATATGGTAAGGGAGATGCAAAGATAAAGGAAAAGAAGTAGAGAAAATATATGAAAAAGAAGAGATAAAAGTAGCTCTTTTTATATCTTTAGTGGATGGTCAGTCTAGTGGTTTGTTCGCTATATGCACTGCGTTGCTGCTAGGAGTTGTCAAATCGGTGAATCTTTATAAACTTTATTTCTTGTCCTGGTCAGCGCTGTCCCTTATTTCCCCATGAGAAAAGCACGAACCTATATAAGTGTATTAACATTCAAATATGACCAATCAGAAATTAAGAAATAATTATGTGCAGAATCAACATTCCTTGTTATTGTTGCTATTGAAGCTTTTGAGAATTATATTCAGTGTGAATCGAAGCTTGTCATCAATATAATACATTTTCAAACAGATTGTACTTCAGTAATAAATATTATGCTATTATGAATTTAAAACAAACGACTATAAAACAATCTGAAAATAGTTGAGTTGAGGTAAATTTTTGCCTGATTTAAGTTTATTTACCAAAAAATTTAAATTAGTCCTACTACTAGTACTACTACTACTACTACTAGTACTAGTCTAGTAGTAGTACTACTAGATGATAGATCTAGATCTAGACTTAAATCTAGATTTAATTTATATTAATATTATTATAATAATATTATTGACTATAAAAGTATAATTTTTTTACAAATGTGTAACAAAGAGCGAAAGAGGATTAGGACTAGACCTAGTTACTAGTACTAAGTAAGTACTCAAGTTAAAGTAGTACCTAAGTATTTTTTTAGAGATAGGCATCTAGAATGTCTAGTTCTAGAGTCTAGTAATAGACCAGGCTCATGCAGGCAGTCACCAATGAATTTGGCATTGCAGTCATTGTCTGGCAATGTTGTAACAATGGAATAACAATCACAATGTTAATTGACTTTGATTAATACCATTAGCCATGATAGACTAGTCTATATTGGCTATTAAGTTTTTATTTATTATATTATATAAAATAAGGTATTTAATAACTAGAAATAGATTGGAACAGAAATATTGTTATCATATATTTATATTATTAATTTTTAATATACTTTTGGATAACTATAATATAGTCACTCTAGTAAACTCTAGTAATAAAATTTAAATAGTATGTCTCTATTAATTATATATAACATTATAAGATAAGTAGTATTAATATTAGAATTAATGAACCAAAAGCATACAACAAATGTTTTGAAGGAAGGGCTATATAAAGAAGGTCATTTTAAATCAATCAAGTTTATGTTGGAGAAATTATAATGGTGAAAAATGGGGGTTGTTGAGGATAGAGAGAGAGAGAATGAGAGAGAAAGAGGGCAAGCTGCGCTTCACTTCATTGTAACAGATAGTTCATAATTCTCTCTCTCTATATATATATATATATGTATCTACTCCACAACCCACCCACCCCTTTTTTTTTTTACAAAAGTAGTTTAAGGGAAATTTTAAATTGTGGTCTCAGAAACATAGATTTAATTCTGCAGGGGTGAATGACTGTATAGAAAATACTTGTATGCATGTTTATTGTGACAAATAAGCACCTTACACATTCAAAACCACTAGGAGTTAATTGTCTTTGTGCATGTATCACATTTTAAGTCAATTTCTTTTTTTTTTTTTTATTATTATTATTGCAGAGTAAGTACGATAAGAAAAAAAAATCAATAACACTGAGATGATATAACACTTATAGAAAGTAACAAATAGTTCCCTTTTTTTTAAAAAAAAAAAAGCAAGAAAGTTGTAGAAACATATTTCTTTGTTTGCTATTGGGAGGAACACCTTGTAATGCTTGTCCTTCTAGTGAAGGATGCACAAAAAAGTGAGTGTGCTAAATGTTTATGGTTGTAACGGAGAGGTGTTAATAGGGTATTTTCCCAGGGCCTCACCCTTTAATTCTTAAGCTTCAGCATCATAATTTATGCATTATCTTATCTTATGTAATATATTAGCTGTAGATATAACATATTAATGCTTTAAAAAATATAGGTAGGTATTTATGATAATAAATTCTATTCTACTTAGAAAGATGACATTAAGTTTGAGAAAGAAAAAGTGATTTCACCCTTGCAATGGATAATGATGATCTAAAGCTACAGTTCCAGCTTCTACAAGAACAACAACAACTCAAGCTGTTAGAAAGAAGAAAACGGAAGGAAGAGGCGAATAAAAATCTCAAGTCTCAATCAAAAGAAAATATTTCCAAATCATTTGGAGTCAATGATGACTTAGGTTTAAAGGTCAGTTTTGTATAATTTAGTTTTGGAGATTTATATGTTATTTGTCTTGTTTTTTTTTTTTTTATTAATTTCAACATCATAATATTTATTATTTTCATCTTTTCTTTCAAAGCTTCTAAGTCCTGAACAAAACAACACAAATGGCAGCTATATATCAGAAGAGCTAGTAAACCATTTAAATGATCAAATTCGAGTAAGATATTTAGCTTTTTATTTCTTAAATCTTTGCTTTTATAAAGATAAAATGAGCTTTTGTTAGTCCTTTTCAACTGGTCTCACTAATGATTTATTATTTTTTTATTATTTTAGCAAATCAAAGATGAAAATGGAAGACTGTACAAGCTCTTAAATGAGAAAGATTTTGAAATTCGACAAATAAAAAAGAAATCTGAAGATTTTCAAAACACTGTATTAGGTAATTGTAATTTTTTTTTTAAATGAATATCATTAACATCACTTGTCAAAATAGCAGTTAGTGGATTATTTGTCCACATATATAGTCTTATCTTATATATTACAGATGTTACTACAAAGAAAAGATAATTACGTTGTCCTATGCATTTCATGTGTGTTGATCAATGACTTAAACTGTGCTTAGTCGTTGGTTTCCCTGGCAGATTCAAGCAACACATTCAATTATCTAATGGAACTAGGGAAAAAGGAGCCTTTGTATGAATTTGTTCAAGCGTTTGTAATAAGAAATGTTCCATATTGTACAACTTTGACTTGGAGAAATCTCAGAACAAATCAAAGAATAGATATTCTAAAGGATTTAATATACAATAACTCCACAAATCTAAATCACAATATAGAATCACAAAATTATATTTGTTAAGCCACACTAGTAATATCAATCAATGAAATTAGTGTCTTCCCTTTTCTACTAGAGTGCATCCCTTGTAACAAACTCCAGAACATATGACCAAATAAGCTACTAATTTATTTAAGGGTTGTTATGACAAAAAGGCAATTGGCATTCTAAAAACAAAAACCCGCAACAAAGGGTTGTTGTTTTATATTTATGTTATTCTTATCATTTTAAATAGTTTTCATTTTATTATTATAAATTGAAATGACTTGTAGTAACACCTTGCGCAATTTAACTTTTCTTCACAGCAACTGGTGGTGCAGTGACCAATGAGACAGCAGCTTCTAAAATTATTGAATTAAGCAAAAAAATCAGAGAGTTGACAGCAGAAAAAGAAACTGAAAAAACAAAATATAGGCAATTGCAGAAAAAGTATCAAGAACTCCAAATAGAAGTATATTCTTGAACATTATCTATAAAACATCTTATGCCTTAAAATACTGTTTTTCTGTTTGGACATAATGAATGTGGATTGTAGGCCATTTATTCTCATTAAATCTTTTAAAACTTTGTTAATTAAATTAGCAAAAACTTTGATTAATATTGTAGTATTATTACATTTTAACATCAATCTGTTTCTGCCAGCATCAAAACAATAATGTCAATTTTGAGACAGCCTCTGTGATTAGCTCTGCAAAGGGCCCCCAGTCTCAACACTCAGACAATAAGGATGAAGATGTTGTGGATGTGAAAGCCCTGCAAGACAGACTGAAGCAAACAGAGTCCAGGCTAACAGATTTTAGAAATCAGTGTCAATCACTGAGACAAGAGCTGAAAATAGCACAGAAGGTTGTGATTTTATAAATAGTTTAAACAAATTGGTTACTTCAGAATTGTATAAAATATAATTGATGAAAGGTAGAGCAGTATTGATTCTCTTAGTAAATACTGGGCAAAATATTCTTGGAATTCAAATGACTTAGTCTACTTTGGGTTAAAGTGTAGCTGACTTCTGTAGTATTAAAATAAATGAGCTTGGTATTTCTAAAATGTAAAGTTCCCCTTTTAGACCTTGTGGTCTATAAGGCAGATGGTGTAAAAGTCATCTGTTTCTGTGGCCTATGGTTTACTAGTGTGTCATGTATCCAGCACAATGCCAACTGCCTTTACTTTTCCCCAATTAATGTCAGACACCCATTAGAGCAGACTCAGGATGGACTCAGATGTGCCCAAAACTCATGAAATTACAAATTCCAGTCTTTACCAGAATTCATTTTATTTTTGATACCAGTACTTAATATTCTATCACACAAAAAAAAATTAAAACCCTAAAGAATTGACTTACCTACCATACTTGCATAAAAATAGTTTAAAATGACTGTCATGAGTTGTAGTGTAAACTAATGATTTGAAGGATCAAACAAGAAATATACATTATAATTTTTTTTTTAAATTGAATCAAGGTCCATTAAGACTCAATTTAACTCAAGTTCAAGCAGTTTATGCCCCAACCTCACATCCCACCTTAAGAAATATTTATTTCTCAAGGTTTGACACCCAAGTCCTTTGTCACCAACATATTAAGTCCTTTAGATCTCTTTCTGTATATGTATAAATATGTAAGCTTATATATTTTTGAATTATTCCAAAAGGTTATCCCTCATGGTCATTTGCAAGATGTGAAATGTTATTTTGGCTTCTATAATGTGAAAAGAAAATAAGAAAATATACGAGTTACTGTTTCTTTTACCATAGTTTTGTTTTCTAAAATAAATTTTTTAAAAATGTAGGTGTTGAGTCAGGAGATTGGAGAAAATGTCAACTTTCAATCTCTTCTAAATGAAACCAGCAGCTGGAGGGGCAGAGCACAACAAATTATTGCCTTACAACAAAAGGTTAGCAGAAGCTTTTTTTTTTAGATATTTTTTTTTTAAATCTGCAGCTTTGAAAATAGGTTAGTCCTACCTGAAAATCAAACATAGTAACTTGTTTAGAAAAAGTTAAGTTGTTTTTGTTTTTTTCCTATCAGAAGTGCCAGCAATCTTGCTTTATATATACATATAATATAATAATATATATATATATATATGTCTTTTGACACTAGCTCAAAAATGCTTGTTTTGAAGAAAAACTATATGGAGAGCTGTCTGATCTGGAAACTACAGTTCAGTACATCTCAGATATTTGACTAGTTATCTGAACACTCCCATCCCCCACCCCTATCTGCCCCAACTCGATAATGAAAATGCAAAAGAAGAAACTTTTTTTTAAAGATTCTTTACACTTAACACTTTTACTTTAGGTGGATGAACTAAAATCACAGCTAGACACAACTTCAGCCTCTAGTCCAAATAATGAGAAACTGTCAGCCAGAAAGAGAGAAGACAAATACAAAGAAGAGTTAAAAAGAATAGAGAAAGAGAGAAAAGAAGCTCAGGAAGTATTACAAGTTTTGAACTCATCAATATTTTATAATGCTCAACGTTAGGGGTTCAAGTCCAAGTAGAGGCAGGAAATATTTATTTATAGTTTTTAGAACAAAACTCTTCCAGCTCTAAACACATACCTATCATTAGCTTGTAGTTTTTACTACATTGTTATTGACTAAATTAACATCATCTGTCAACTTTCTTGATGTAACTTATTGACATTTTTTATTGCGACCTTGATAGAGGATTTGTTTTCTTAATCCTTAATATGTATCTTTGAAGATATGGGCCTACCATTCAAATAAATCTCAAAGTTACACTGAATGTATAGTGTTTCTATGATATACACATTGTAATCCTGTATAAACCAGTAATTGCTAAGGATATGCCTCTTTAATAGAGATGTGATGATAACTAATGAATATATATTTTCAATAAATCTAATTTCAAGATGTTATCAGAATTTTATAATAAATCCTCTGGCTTAATTATAAATCAGAACAATAGAGCATTTTATTTATATACTATTAAAAATATATGTATATTAAAATTCCTAGCAAGCATAAAATAAAAGTACAAAAAATTAAGAACATTAAACAGTTCTATTATTTCACCTGAACAAATAAGCATGGGAATTAACATACTTTCTCTTTTACTACAGAATTTAGCTTCCAAACAGAAAGTAATTGAAGCAGAAAATGAGAGTTTGAAAGAAAAACTGGATGCTGCCAAAGCTAGGTAGTAGGCTAATGTATAGTTTCACAATTTGTTTGGAGTAATTATTAAAAATTGATCATTATAGTTTATAGAATTTAATTATTATTATTTTTTTAAATGATTCAAAATTGTTTATTTTAATGTTTTTTAAATGTTACATTTTTCAGAAATAAAGTTTTGTCCAATGAAATCAAGACACTCAAACCTCAAATCCAGACTCTCTTTAAAAAAAGTAAAAATGATGATGAGTTCATAGATGCTCTGATGGTATCTTTTTTTTTATATTCACTAAATTGAATAGAAAATATGATACTAGAAAAAATACTCAATATAATATATATACATGTAAAGAAGTTTCAAGTAGATTGGCTTTACTCTAATTCTAAATAATTCTATATAAACAAAATACGGCCTTCTGTAGGGGAAAGAAATGTTGATGAAAGCTCATTTGAGTTGATCTTTCATAAAATATATAAAATTTTTGTTTTAATTTTATTACTCTTCAAAGATTAAATGTATTTATTAGACATTAGAAACAAAAATAAAAAAAAAAAAAGCCTCCAATCATTACTTTTTTTTTGTCTGCTGCGGTGACATTTAAGAAGTAGTCCACCTTACATCAATGTTTCTCTCCTCTATGCTTCTGATATTCATGGATTTTTAGAACTATAAACATATCTATCATGCTACTAAATATTTGGTTAATTTTATTAATTAAAGAGAAAAGTGTGTCAATTTAATGAGTATTTTCTTTTTTTTTTGTAGAAACAGCAGGCCCAGATGAAACAACTGCTGGATGAACACTCCAAACATCAGAACCAACAGCAGCAACATCAGCAGCAGCAGCTGCAGCACATGTCCATGAAAAGCCAACAGGACAGCAACATTGTGGAGCAGCTCAAGGCCATTGCTGCTCAGAAAGAGGCTCAAGTAAAAATGTTGGAAATGGAGCTGCAGCATTTGAGAATGGCTGTAAGTTCCTCTGTTGTATCTAATTCATTTTTACAATACCTCTATCCAACTCATAACTTCAGGGTAAAAAATCTTCCACTGTTTTTTAATCTAACATTTATTACTCTATAATTTATATAAAGGAGGTTTTGTCTTTTTTTTTAAAATGTATTTTTACTGTTTTTCTTGTTATTATGTATAGATGGATATTGGTTGAGAAACAAAACATTCTTCCATACTAAATGAATGGCCGTACTATTTGAACATTTATAGAAATATTGAAATACATTTTTTACTTGTAGTTCAGTTCATACTTAGATCTTGATTTTATCAAAACAAAACACAAATACAAGTGTATTCTCTTTATAATCTTTTATCTTTATTGAGAGACAATGGATGTACCAATACAATACAGGTATAGTTTGAACTAACATGAAGCTTAAATGTAATCTGCTATGATTAAACAGTCTCATTTTTCAAGTACCAATTCTTGTCACTACTTCAAAGTAGCTGCTTTTGTTCAGTTTTTTTTGTTGGCCATAGTCTGACAAATGACCCTTAGATATCCACACAAAGCTATAGCAGCTTTTGCAACTGTTGGTTGATCACATTAACATGATTCCCTCTACCTCTCCTTTTCCACCTAACCAAAGCCATTTTTACTTGACAGGAAAATAAAAAAAGATGACAGCCAACCTGTTTCCTTAACTCTTTCTCTAATAACTGACAATACCAACGTTGATTCCACCAGAATATGGTAAATGATTATGGAGAGAAAGAGTTAACATACTATTGCCTTTATGACTGTACTCTGAAGGACATTGGTGGTTCAATATATAGGCTTCAGGAAATGGTGACTGGCACCTAGGGCAGTGCCTGAAAAAAATTACTTTGTGGAGAATGTTAAAATTGATTTGTGTTTATATGTTTTTTAAATGCCAATTATAACCTGGCTTAGATTTCTTTGTAACTAAATTAAATTTATATTAATTAACTTTTGTAGATCCCATTTATCCGCACAATTTTTTTTTTTTAATTGACTTTTTCCAACTAATTTTGTTGATCAATCCAACCATTTGATGTTGAAGGAGAGTCACTACGCTTCAGTTAATGTTATACTATTAGGTAGAGTTAGTTACCTTAGGCCTTTTTCCCGATTGTGGACTCTCATGACAGTCATGATAAAAAATAGGAAAATGAGATGATCTCCATTATATTCTGAGTTGGAAGTATCTCATTATACTCATACAGCAAGATTGCTTTCATTCAGATCAGAGGAGAAGAGCCTTATCATTGGTCCTGAGTGTTAAAAGATGCAATTGAATCTGATCAATGAAAACATGTTTTTGCATTGCTTTTTTGAAAATTTTAAATTGCTTAACATCAGATTAATCACTATTTCTACTTTTCTTTTAGAACACTAGAATTGGCTGACTAAAAAAATGTGTTCCTTTAAAAATATATAATTATTTCTAGTGTGTTAATTTATCAGTATAAACATTAAATGAAATGCTACAAAATATTTTCTTCCAGCATGCACAACAACATAGTATCGCCAACGGTGACCACCAACTGTCTGAAGATATTTCCACTGCTATCATTGAAAGTCGACCAAGTACTGGCATTCGGTAATATTACTGATTTTTGTCTTTTGAGTTAAGCATTTTCAACTGTACAATACTTAATACTGTGGAAATTATTTATTATTTTCTTTGTTTGTTTCTGCAACATTTCTTCTTTTTTATTTTCTCCATCTCACCCAATGATTTTATAATTAAAAGTTACTTGACTTGTATTGTCTTTAGCAAATGGTAGTTGAGAAACATGTTTCTTTTTCTACAAATTAAAAAAAAAATTACTATTAGCTAATATGAATTTCATGTCATTGTCAAATTGATTTCTTAGATTAGTTGTATTACACAATTTTATATGGCGTCATAGAGCCAGCTGTGACCCACATATTTTGGCACACCTGATACCTGCTAAATGGAAATTCTTTATTTCTTGTCTTCATCTTTCTTCCAACTTTCCATGGCAAATTTCCAAGAGTTTTCTTTTAGTGGTTTCTTTTGAAATCTATTAATGCAAAGTGCTATTACCATAGACATATATAGACTGGAAAAAGGAAGTAACTTTATGTAACTTGAAAAAAGTATATCCATTGTATTCGGATTTCCGAAATCTGACAATTTGCACGATCTTTAGTCTTAAAGATTAAACAAAACTACACTTCCTCCTTATTTACGCAGCATGGTGTGAAAGAAAAATGGTGTATCCAAATCCGCACTATTTTCATTCACAAAATGGCATAGATAGCATAAATAAATATACACTGGAAAAAAGAAGTAAAGGATTCAGTCCTTAACTTTGAATTAGTGAAACTAGGGATTTTTTCAGCAGAATGTCCAAATAAGCTAAAATTAAAAAAAAAAAAAGTTTCAGAACAAAAAATAAACATTATGATTAATTGACATTACAGTCACGCTAAGAGATAAAAAAAAAAAAACACAATAGTGAAAATATTGTAATACTTATATAGATTATGGCTGAAATAGATATGAATACTTAACTTTTATACTGCTCATGCTGTATAGTATAGTACACTAATTTGCAAATCACAAATGTTCCCTTCATAAAAATATCTTATTGGCCAGTCTATACTTATTTATGTCTATGGCTATTACTTTGCTATTGCTGTGCAAGTAAGAGAAATTGTCTTTTTCCTTTAAGCAAAATTGCATGCCAAAATTAATTATTATCCAATATGTTATAGCTTGAGATCAATTAAACATGTTCTTTTCAATCCTATATATTGATGTATAATTAAATGAGTTTCCCCATTCCTTATTTTAGCCTGAAAGATGCAACTCAAACTGTTCTGACGAGTGCGCGGACAGGATCAAGAGACTCCACCAGAACTGTGTCTGCACTCGGGTAATACATTTATACACTTTGTTTTACTTTTAAAGTACCGGTAGAGAATAATTTTTTTTAAAGTAGAAAAGCTAAAAGTGGACATATTTGTACAATACCCAGCACAGCACAAATACAATTTAGTGATAAATACAAGGGAAGTAGCTCAGAAACAAATGTCACACAGAGGTTTATTGAAAGGTATTTTCTGTATTCTTTATGTTGCCTGCTTGTATGTACTCATTTTGTTTTTCAATACAAGATAAAATGGGTAGGCCCTAATCACTAATACAGAATTTTTTTAATAAATACTCATTAACTCACAATCCATGTCTGTATTGAATATTCATAGTCTTTGTGGCTTTTTTTTTTTTGCTGTTATTTCCATTTGAAATGATTTCTTTTAGTGGTCAGATAAATGCTCAGATTTCACTTGAGGAGTTAGCTGCCTTGCGCTATCAATGTCAAGAATATGAAGTAATGAGTAGAGCAATAGAAGTGGAAAAAGATAAAATGACAGAGCTGGTCAAGGTGCTGCAAGAGAGGTAACAATAGTTATTGAGGGGTTAGGGTTATCTTTCTTTTCATGCATTTTGTATGTTTGAAGCATTTTTATTTTGTTATTGGTAAATGATTATACGTTGTAGAGCTCTCTTTAAACACTAATTCTTTCATTTTTTTGGCATCCATTTTTTTTTTCAAACTGCATAAACATGAGCAACTAAATGTACTTTTTACTGCGTGTTGCTTTGTATTATTTCATCCTACCTAATGAACACCATTTCTATTCTAATTAAATATTCTCAATATAAGCACCAATCAACTTTTGGGATAAATTATAAGTGTTCCAATGTAAAAGCAACATTGTAATATCTAACCAAAATGTATGTTTCCAATACCAGTAATTAAAAAAAAGAATAACTCATAACTTTTTTTTTTCTAATCCCTATTATGTTGACAGATTGTCGGAAGAGACCCAGAAATTAATTGATGCACAAACTGAACTTCAGGCTCAAAAGAGGTTAACAGTTGACTTGGAGAAAAAAATAGGCAAATTAATTTTAGAAGGTACCGGTACCTGTAATGATAATTGTATTGATTCATCAACCAAAAATTAAAATATCACATTATCTCACTTTTTTTTCACTTTTACTAAATAAATTCAGGTGTAAATGTCTATCTTTAATTTTATGTTTATTTCACAGCAGGAAAGAAAAAAGGGAATACAAAGGGTGGAAACTCAGCCAGAGATTTTAGTACTGGAGATGATAGCAGAGATGAAAGTGATTTGTTTACTGATAAAAGTGAACTTCTGACAAGGTAAACAACTCATTTTTTAACTTCCAATTTTTTTATATAAGAAGAAAATGCTAATGGTAACAAGGATCATATATAGTATACACAAGAAAATTCAGTCCCAATCATAAACAATTAATAATTACAAATTTTGTTTATTTTATTCTCTGAATGAAATGGCTGCCTGGTCGTGTGATGTGCGCTTTGTACTTTTGTTTGGTGTTCTTGATGGTTCTGGGTTTGAAATTACCGGCTGTCATCCCCCCACTTCCTGCTGGAGGTTTGGGCTAGTATGTAATTAAATTCAAATCTGAAAGGAACATCTGAATCATGTAAAAAAATTTTACACATGCATTTTTTTATATTACCAATAATAGTTGAAATGAATTATCAGTAGCTTCCTCTCTCTATCTCATGTGGAATTGTGTGGCTGAATACCCTAAACCACTTGTACACCTCAAATGTAGGAGCTTAAGTTTGAAACTCAACTAAGACTAAGAATTTTAAACCCGAGAACAGAAGCCTTTTCAGTGATGCTTCCACCCTCCTTAGATTGGAAATATAGGATTGGACCAGAGGCAAAGTGAGAAAAACAAGAGCCCAGGGCAAGGTACTTTATTGACGCCCACTTACCACATTGTCCATGAACATCACATAGAAATGTAGGCTGTGTGTGGCGCCCCCAGATGGTGGATCCCAGGGAATGGTGCTCCCCTTCCCCACCATGCCTCTGGCACCAACACGCACTAGGCATTCTACAAGAGGCATGGAATTTAAAATAACAATAATAAGAATAATTAAAATATAATAGTTTTAAAACCAACAGCTTTTTATTGTTTACTGTTGTCAGGTTTGAAATTCAAAGGGATGAAAATGAGACTCTGAAGGCTGCACTGAAGCGAACAATAAAAGCAAAAGAAGAAGATTTGAAAATATACAGCAGTACCTTAGAGGAGACAAAGAAAGTGTTTTTACAGGCTTTACGACAGATGAAACAGACATGCTCCTGACGACAAATAAAACAGACATGTCCTGATGACAGATTAAGAGCTTGTGGTCAAGAAGTGGCATGAAATCTTGTTTTTTTAACTATTGGATACTTTGTTTGGCTGTGATTAACATTTCAATGATGAATCCAAAAAAAGTTTAGTTGAAATAAAGTGTTGGTGGAAAAATGTTCATTATCTGTTTCTAACAACAAAGATTAGAATCTTTTATTCTTTGTATTGATTGAACATGTGTGTATTTTACCGTCATGGTTAGTTTTTAGTTTGGCATCACTGTCTGATTGATGTACATGCAAACACAAACAAAACTTAAAAATTAGAATTTGTATAAAAACTAGTTCTACTGTACCTAAAAAAAAATTATGTTAAGAATAAGCACATTCTCCTGTTTTGTTTCATGGCTGCAAAAATACATTGCAAACTTTGGGCCGTTAAAGACCACATTCTAGTCTGCACCAGTTTTTAACATGTTTAATCTGTTTATTCAATCTTAATAGCCATAAATCTGTGTTTACTTCTCTGTTGTCTGCCTTTCAAGTCTCTAATGTATTACTTTTTGTAACTACTGGTATCTTGTAGACACAATGTGGTCTACTAGTGCACATGTCATCTACCTTAAAATACAACTGGATTAATAAATTGCCACATTGGCCTCTGTATTTTGTGTAGCACTTTCCCATTGTAACTGTTGTTTTTTTTTTAATTTCAATTTAAGACTACCATATACAAATATAGTTGCACTCAATATTTTAGAGCTTGCTACTTTGTTCATAAATAAAAAAAAAAATATATAAAAAATTAATTTTCATAAACTCTTGACTGAGAAGGCACAGTTAAGTTAAAAGATTCATGGTATATATGGTATAAAGATAAGCCTAACAGTGGTAGAGATATCTCCAGTAATTACTGTATAATAAATAATGGTTTCTTTTGTTCATTTTTAGTTAATCATCTTAAATGTACTAGCAAGCCTTCAACTGAAATTATTTAATTAAAGTGTTTTTTTTAATTAATTTATTTACAACCAACCTTACCTTAAGAGGATGACCTATTTTCAATCTCAAGTTTGAATATGATAGAGAATTCATTGGAGAAAATACAACCCAGGGACAAGAGCTTTGGGACAAATCAGATGTTTCAGCTATAAATTAATCAAAGACAGTTTCACCAAGTTTTGAGAGTTGGCCGTTAGTACGGTTTTCTGCATTTTCATTATCAAGTTGGAAGTTTCAGATGACTATTCTAATATAGAGACGTGACTGTCCCAATTAGGAGCATTGTATAGATGGTGAGAGCTTATCTACACTGACAAATTCAAAAGCAGTCCTCCCTCTCCCTCCTCTTGTTACTGACAGGCTAAAGTAAAACTGAGCAGATAGAGCTTTAACACAATGAGGTAATTTAGCTAGGAAAAAGAGTCAAATCTTTTGCTATAAGGTGATGCTAAGGCTTCAACAGTAAATCTTAAAAACTGAGTAGAGCAGTCAGATAACCAACACCAAAATGGAATGTCTAGCATTTGTTTAAATTGTTAAACATGTTGGCACAAAGTCTAAGACTACGAGAGACTAAGTTGCATGAACGACCAATGATCTCTTTATCTAAGGTGCAGCTCTACTGGGTACATTCATTCTCAATGAATATTTAACATGTATTTTATTAAGGCATAAAATAACAATAAAGTTATTAATAACATGCTGTTGATTCATCAACGTAATGTTTGTGTAGGAATAGAGTTGACTTGTGCTCATATATAACCAACTTACAGGTACTGTTTTTGGCCATTCATATTCATTTAGTTCCACACCAATATCCTGTTTCTTATTCAAATTATTGACTCAATTTAAGAAAGTTCCTTAGTCTAAGACTCACATTTCAAATGATAAAACAACAAGTATCTGCCTATGTACATATAATATGGATTCCAGCAAAAGAACTTAATCTTGTGAGCATAGCCTAATGACTATTCAGTGTTGTTAGAGAAAAAAAAAACAACTAATGAACTTACCAAACATATAAAAAGATAACTTTACCCATTGCAAGGTTTTATCAAATGGAGTTTAATTCCTTTAATAGCATCTTTTATTATTACCATCCACATATATAATCTATATTTAAAATCAGCCACTGGAAGCATTAATACATAATAGTGAATAGAATAAGATGCTTAGATGCATCCTTGGAGTACTTATTTAAATGTACAACTCATGGCAGGTACACAAGACAATCAGCAGAAAGTAAGGCAGTATAAACAGATGACAGCTGAGATATTAAAACAACAACAAAATTCAATAAGGTTTCATTTGGCGCTATGAGTTTGGAATAAAACTTTAAGTGCTTTTTTTTCTGAACAACTTAGTTTTAAAAATGTTTCTAAGGCTAATAAGGAATTAATTTTATAAAGAATTTTTAATTGTAAAATATTAGAGCTGTTAGTCATCATCAGGTGATAGTGGTGACTGACAAACAGAGCCTCGGGGTAAACAAGTAATATTATGAATTTCATTCCAGTCATTTCTCTGGCATGACTTATTACAATAACTTGCCACCATGCATTGCTTACAGTGGAAAAACTTCCAACTGGAACTACAAGAAGAGTCTACCCACTGATCAGAATCCATTTCCTGCATTAAAATGTCTGATATAAAATTTTTACCACCTTTAGGGTACCTCTCACAATACCAGCATATATAGCGCACTCTAGGATCCACACCAGTAATGGCAGCATTATGGTGCTCATGCATATACCTAATCATAGCAAAGTAATAATTATAATACTGTTCTCTATTTAAACTCAAGGCAAGAGCATGGTCAGGTTTCTTAATATAAAAGTAAAGGCATTTTTTAAAATTAACAGCTGGCTCTATAGACTTAATATCTTTTAATATAAATGAATCCAGTTCACATTCTTTATAACACTGATGTACATTATCCTGTAGATAGCGAACACTGGTTTCACAAATATCTTCAATGTAACAATTATCTATTATGTTTCCATCAATCACAAGCCACACATGTGGCTCAAAGGAATGAGTATTGTCAGACTTTCTCTCACCAAAAACTAGTTTAGATTTAATTCCAATAGTCTCCAGGCACCTGTGTATCACAAGTGAAATAAAGCCAGGGTCTCTGCTGATGTCCTCATCTTTTTGCTGTGTTAGGCTGAAGCTCAGGAGCGGGTTGATTTTAGTACTGTTGCTGCAGGAGGATGAGACAGCGAAGGGTTGCCGGGTGAAAAATGCGGACAAGGTGTGCATCTGAGACCTCGCGTTGCTGGGGAAGCACTCGTGCTGAGATAGGTCAGCGCAAACACTGGCTCTAATCTCCAAGGTGGAATGCACGATAGTAGTTTTGACCTGCTTTTTGATGTGCTTGATCTGTTTAATAGCTGCCATGTTTAAAGCAGTTAATCCAGTCACGAAGTAAGGTACGATTATTCAGCAGTGATCCAGTATTTCACTGATTTCTATAAAGAAACAAATAACATCAAATAAAGTTAGGTGTTCCTACAATCAATTGGAATAAGTTGTTACACATAGTCACCTAATTCCATAAGCTTAGCCCTGGTGGGGGGGGGGGTGAGTTTAACCCAACATCCCCACCCCTCCAGGAGGTTTTAAAGTTACCACTCTACAATAAAAAAACTAAAGCAACCTAAATTTAACCCAATTCCTTGAGCTTAACCATAGGGGGAGGGGTGGGGTAAAACCCCAGCTAATAAAAACCTTATGAAAGACTATGGTCTATACTTTGAGTCTCTAACTTCAATAAATGTAGTCAAGGAGGTTTTGAGATTAAAACCCCCTTCCAATTTGAATGAAAAGCCATACAGTCACTGCATTTATACATGAGACATGTTGGTTAAAGCCCCCCCCCCCCCAATTAAAAAAAATGAATATATATGAATTTTTAGTTTCAAATGCAGGAAATAATGTTTTGCAATAATGCAGACCCCAGAGATGACAAGG
>JADKLZ010001913.1:23478557-23490185 GCA_021533235.1 Biomphalaria straminea
GATAATATATTCTGAATGACTAAAACATTTAACTTTGATTAGTGTAACACGATGGGATAATATATTCTGAATGACTAAAACATTTAACTTTGATTAGTGTAACACGATGGGATAATATATTCTGAATGCACTGTATTTTTCTTCATCTGTATTACCACAGAATGGACTCTACCATTGGACTAGCAAGGGACGAGTTTACTTTTATCACTGCTAATTCTAAACCGAATCTCTTAACATGTTTCTGGGAAAGATGGTGCCTTTGGAAGTCTGCATAAAATCAGGCTTCTCCTATTTCTGATATTCACACAGTTTCTTTTTGTCTTCCTCTTCTCCAATCATTTCAATCAATACTTCAAAATCTGCTTCAACAAGAAGTCTAATGATGTTGATACAAATAACCCATTAGTTTACTAATCTATTTCAATGTTTACATTACAGGAAAGTAGGAAGTTAAAGTTTTGGTATAAAGAAGGATGTGACTATTATAATCAAGTAACTACAGCTTATGAATTTTTCAAAGAATTAGTTAGACCAGAAAATTTTCCTAGAGGTACGTCATCATTAATTTTTTAAAAAAAAGTTTCTTTAAAAATTTCTTTTAGAATATAATTAGTATTTGTTAACGGTAAATAACTACTATTTTAAACTAAGAACTTATTCAGGTTTTAATTATATCAAATTCTTTTACATGTCACTATTTTATTGAATTAAATATTTGTTTCATAGGACAAGTAAATACATTAAATATATGGCATAAACATATTAGTATTCTAAGTTTGCCCTAATAGAAACATAAAAGAATGTGACTAAAGAATTTTGCTTTGCTTCAAACAATTAAAATAAAAGTGGGTTGGGATGTGCCATGCAGTATTTGTTTAGGTCATGGAGCACAAATTCACTATATTTACTTTTGTGGACTATGTAGTTATCAAATGTGAACTGAATATTATATACTAATAGTAACACACATCTTATACATGGTTGTTTCTTTGTTAGTTTTTTTATACCATTTCTTACATTGTTTTCTTTTTCCCATGTTAGATTATGTTGGATTTATAAAAAAATGTATGAAACAAATGCAAAGTCCCCGGTACCTGTTAGCTCGCAAAGTAGATCTAGAAGTTGAGCATCTGGATGCTGCGGATGCACCCATGAGCCCAGGTACGTTTCAGTGTCATCTTCTAGCTGTGTTTGTCATTGTTATATTATACTGTCATTCTTCAAAGCTACTTTGTATCTATGTTAGTCTTCCTGACCTGCTACCTTTGTAACTTTGATCAAAGTTTAAAAAAAAAAAGGTTTCCCTTGCGATCTATGGGGCAGAGGATGTTAGGGTCAACTGTTTCTATGGCCAACAGTTAACGAGCAGGGTGTCATGTGGCCAGCACAATGACCAACCGCCTTTACTTTCCCCAACTTAACCATTAGAGTTGGGTGGACTCAGGCACCCTAAATTTAAAGTCTTCACTGCGATTTGAATCGAGGATCCCAGGTTCAGGAGCTGAGTGATAAACCACTCAGCCACTCCGCCCCTGTAACTTTGTTGGTGTCTGTAAAGGATTCTGTTTAAAAATGTTTAAATCTTCAAAGCTACTTAGTGTCTCTGATAGTGCCCTTTCAATGTTACTGCCTCCAGTGATACTTTTTACTTAGATTCTGTTCAAATCTTTATTGCCTAATTTTTCTCTAAAAATTGTTAGTATTTTTGGGTGTCTTGTCATTCTATCATTGATACATTCTGTTAGTACTTTAAGAATCAGTTTGTACTTGTCAGTCTATGTTGTCAGTCTTTCTTTTTAACTACTAGTCTTAATAGTGTAATATCTACATCTCTATTTATCTCTTTCTATACATGTCTATATAGAGAGAAAGAAAAGAGAAGGTTGAGCATGTATATTTACTTGAATCCAATTAATATTGATTTAGAAATGCACTGAAATATAGTAAAAACATTTTTTTTTTTTTTTTTTTAACTTGTTAGAAGTCTTTATACCATTTATAACTAAAAATTTAAAAATCTTCCTTTTTTTCTTTGGCATATTACACATAAATATATTTTTTTTGTTTCATATTTAAATGAAATTTTTTTAGTTTTAAAGGATTAGAATGACAATGTCTTGATATTCTATACTTAATTCTAGACTTAATTTAAAATAGTTTGTAAAAAGGTTGTAGGTATTTCTTTTCAATGAGTCTGCGCTGTCTCTCCTCCTAGACTGCCTCATTCCTTTGGATCAATTTGGTAGGTGCTGGATCCTGTTGGATGATAGTCCCATTCATTTTTAATCTCTGACATATATTGATGTTCTTTAGTTTCTTGTGTCACCTTGACTTATTTTATCAAGTTAAACAAAAAAAAAAGTGTTGCAAGTTTAGTTTACCTTGTCTAATACTAATATCTTCTCTCAGCCTTTGTTGAAACCAACATGTTTATTTATATGTGTGTGTTGGCGTATTTGCACGCTACTTTTGTTATGTTCTGTTCTCAATTTAGTCTTAACTTTAATGTAACTAATTTGTTTTTTATATGAATTTCTCGTTTGTTTACATATGTAGTTATTAATGCATGTTTCAGATCAAAATTACCTTATAGCAGAAAATGTTTTAACATCAATACTCATAAGCTTTCTTTAAAAGAAGGGTGTAATCCTATTCTTTTTTAAAGTAACATCTGTATCTTAAGAGAAGAAGTAGAATGTGATATCAAAGCAAATATTTTACATTGGATGCCCTTTCACTATCACTAATGTCCCATAAGCTATGTATGACTTCATTTATAACCCTATGATCCCAAACTATTTAATTCTATCATTAGGCTCACTGCTGCAGTTGAAAAGATTTCTGATTGTTTTTTTTTTAATTGTTTTTAAAATAAGATTTCATTGCATTTTTTTTTTTTTAATTGAAAGGGGAAAAATCAGATTGCAATCTACTACCACTATTGCCCTTAGTTACACTACAATAATATGAACACTATTGGTTGTATTGTTTCCAGAAAATGTTGCTTGTCTAATTCACTTTAAATGAATGGGCAATGCTGTTTAAAAAAAAGTTAGGGTAGTTTGAATGTCAATGTTTTTACTCTGTTCAGGCTACTGTTCAATTTTAAACACTATTAATATGGACTTTTTATTTTTGTTGTTTCTTGATTAATTTTAAGGTGTTTTATTCTTGCTTACTTTGTAGAGATAAATAGACAAAAACTATTAGAACGAGAGTCTTACTTGAATATTTTGAGTACAATGTTGGTTTACTTAACTAAGTAGCTCATTTCATTTCATTTAAATATATTGTTTGTATCTATATGCTGCTTAGAATGTGACTTATAAATTAACGTAAGCCCAACATTTTTCAATTAACGTAAGCACAACATTTTTCAAGTTAATGCATTTCCAGCTTCATCATCAGAATATATCCACTTGAAATGAAAAGACTAACTTGACTAAACAGTATATTTCTTGTTTTCTCTCTTCCAATCTTTTGTCCCACTGCCTTCCTCTGTCTAAAGGAATAGAAAATATGAATGGAGAGGGTAAGTGGTGTACCGTCTGGTTGTTTGATGTAATCTGCAGGACTTTGTTTTCATATTGTGTTACATATTTATGCATTGTGGTTCATGGCACTTTCAATATACTGACACAGTCTTTATACCAGTTACCTTCTTTTATGTTCTAGTTTTATTTGTTACTTTTTACTTTTTTTTATTATGTTCCTTCTCAGTAATTGCATAGATCTCCCCCTCCCTCTCAAATCTCTTTTTTTTTTGTCTTTTTTAACATTCAACTTTCAAGAAAAAAAAATTAAAACTGAACATCAATCCCTTTGCTCTTTATTGTATTCTTTGAACAAAACAAAGAAAGAAAATAATTATAAATATATTGATTTATAGGTTCTGAAATCTATTATGTGCAAGATATCAGATAATATTATAAAGAAAGTATAACCTGCTGTTATTTTGATGTTTTGATACTTAGATGACAATGGTGTTCAATGATTTGTCACAATGTGGTCATTTAATGACCAACGCCAACGTTTGCTTTTTTGTTATTAAATGGCACTTAAAAATGTTGATGGGTTGCTTGTAGTTTTACGTTGCATGATTTGTAAGTAATTTCTCTCTTCTCCCAGCTACCATTTAGCTAGTTTTAATTGTTTGATTGTCCAGACCCAGTGAATGGAAAGTAAACAAGGGCTTAGGTTTATTGTAGCACATTAACAGGGGCGTATCTCATTTTAAGAAAGGCGCAGTCAAATCTAACAGCATCCTAGTAGGCATTTTAACAATCAATGCATCTCTTTCTTATTGCCTGTGAATGTCAGTCACTGGTTTAAACATTTAAGGACTGTTTTTCTCTGACAAAAACATGATGCTAATATGCTCTTCCACTTTTCCAGGCACTATAAACATTTTTTGTATTTAAGAGAGACTACATTATGTAGAAAAGAAACTACTCAGTTTTTTTTTTTTTTAGACCCTCAGACTATTTGAATCGTTATATCATATCAAAGATAGAGATTGCGAACAAGTGTTTTTTGACATAATATTGCATCATATTTAATTGTTTTGAAGAAGTTCAGTATTTTTCTTATTGTTTGTATGATTATTAATCATAATAACACATGAGAAAAAAAAAACTTTTTTCCCCTTGACTTCTGATTATTAAAATGAAGTATCACAGAGATATGTAGGTCTTTGTTAATAATGAGAAACCATCTTCTTATGGCAAGGCTTTCATTCCGTTAAGCCACTTGTGACAATTTCTTCTTGCTCCTAATAAAAAAACTTACAGTTATTTACTTGTGTGGAGGGAGGATTTACTGGCATCAGTACAATAGGTCCAAACAATTTTTCTGGTGTGTGTGGGTATTTTTTATGCAACCATCATTCTGATGTCATTTCTTATATAAATCCTTTTATATATATATAAAAGGATATAGTATATCTATCTATCAATTTAATTTCAGTGCATCTGCCTTCTCATAGGGCTTCTTTATAGCGATTGTAAAATGTAACAAATAATTAACAACAACAAAAAAAGGTTTTATACAATATATAATCTTTATGAGCCATTAAAGGCTGCTTACATTTTCAGTTTCTTTTAACTATGTACCTGCTCTTTTAGTGTGTATAAGTGAAGGTCACTTCTGCCAAACCATTCATCACATTGTCTTTTATGCCCCCCCCCCATTCTTTTTTTTTTTTTTTTTGGCTTTTTTTTGTTTCCATTCATTTGATTCCCTGTAAAGGTCATTAAATAAAAAAAAGCAAAGGTTAAAAAGGTAATGTGAAAGCTCTTGTAGATTTTTTTTTTTTTTTTTACTTTTTGTTGTGTTTTTAGTGTTGCTGTCTTGTTCTCTGATAAATCTCACTTTTAATGGTGGGTGTGTTAAGGATATACTGTATATTTTTTTTTCCCTTCTCTTAAGTGTTCCACTTTTGTTGAAAGAAAAACAAAAATGGCTTGGAAATGTATCCTTAGCTGTCTTCATTGAATGATACAGGAATCTCTAGGCCACCACCCACCCCACTTTCAACTGCCTTAATGAGAAACATTTTGTATTGACCCAGACTGGTGTGGTTGCTGTGTCAGTCTTGAGCTGAATGAGGACACAATTTTTTTTTGTCTGTAACCACAACAATGACAGATTTATGTCTGTCGTACTGACTCACCAGCAAAGCATTACATATTGTTCTTACTTCCAGTGTGTAGAAAGGAAATAAAAATGAAGCTAAGATTCTTTAATTCCCCCCTCATCACAATAAAAGGAAATGTATACCTGTTTAAAATTGTTTCTAGGTTGCATAATCATTACAATTAACTAATATCAGAAGGCACATATAATAATAATAATAATATAGACAAAGACAGTTTAAAAATAATGGTTATATAAGCTTTCCTAGAAGACTAAAATTGATCTCTAAATAAATATCTTGACTGATAAGAGAATTTTTTTAAAATCAATCTCTTCCAGCACCAACAGAGAGAAGCTGATCAGTTAAATCAAATCTCCATTTTTTTCTCCATTTTTAGATTTATCTTTTTATTTAAAAAACAAAGTATTAACACACTACAAAAAGAGTAGTTATAAATTGTTCTCCTTTAAGTATGTTTTTGTTTCAATCGAAACAATTTTTTAAAATAAAATCACAAGAAAATTAAGCCCAAAAAAAAAATATTTTTTTAGACTTACCTATTTTAATAGTGTGTCATAGTTTGTAGAAATTTTTTGAGACCCTACACTCCCTGTCTGGTTGAATCATCCTGATTTGATATGAGTAGCCAAATTTTTGTGTTAAAAAAAAAACAATTAGATCTAAATAGCACATGGCTTGCTACTTAATCTTTTTGGGATGGGCAGTGGAAAAGAAGTTATGTAGTAAACAGTGTCAAGGGCTTTTCTGAGAAAAAAAATGCTGGTCAATGCAATCTATTCTTGGAAATACTTCAAGAAGGACACTATGTTGCAATGGACCTCATTCACCAAACGTAAACAAACAACATTTTCTCTATATGTTCTATACAAATTACGCAATACGAAAGACTGTCATGTGATACACATTTTTCAGTATTTTATCAATATTATGACATGGCTAAATGTGTTTATTTACAATTGGTGAATGAGGTCCATTAAAATGTAAAAAAAAAAAAAAACAAAAAAAAACACAAGAATGGTTTATTGATGTCTTCGTTCTATCTTTACTTATATATTTTTTTTTTTTGTTACTTTTTTTTTGTTAACGAGCTAATAAATTTAAATAATAAACGTTTAAATGTGGCCTAACACTTCCATGCTCATTATTAGACTTTTTATAATCTCTCTGTACCTTCCCAGAACTGTTTGCTTTAATTCTGAAGGCCACTCTTTTTTTTTTTGCTGGGTGGTTACTCACTTATGATCTAGGACATTCCTGTGGTGTCATCTGTTGACATAGGAATCCTTTCAGAGCTGCTCCCCTTAGACTTTTTTAAAAAGTTTATATATGTGTGAATCCTTAAAAACACTTGTTTGTATTTGTGGCAATATAAGTTCTACACAAGTAGTTATTAAAATAAAAGAATCCTGTCCCTTCAAAAAAACAAACAAACAAACAAATACAGTCTGGCATTCTGTAAAGATGGTTGTAACTTGTATCATTAACAATTTATTTACAGGCAGCAGTGTTAAAATGTTTGAGGGTCTAGGTAAATACATTGAAAACCATCAGTTTTTTTTTTTCTGGTAGCCATTGATCCAGTGCATTTTTTTTTCTTTTCCTTGGGACTTATTGTTCTTTTGATTCTCATTGAACAGTTTGTCTTTTTTCAAGAGTGATAAAGATAAAGCATTTGGTTGATTTACTGTATTCTGATTTTCAAGTAAAACTTGATATAGATTTTCGTATACTTAAAAATATCTCTTTTCAATGAAAACATTCTAAATATTACTCGTTAATATTTATCTTATCAAAGAAAATCTTTCACTTTAAAACCGTTTAAAAAAAAAACAATAATAATTTCTAACTTGATTTTTGAAGGCTAGAAATTTGTAAATGCTAGAAAACTTGGACACTTGTTTGGAAAAGTAAGTTCAAAAGACACAATTAATGTGTATATGATTTAGTGTACACACATTTTATGTACCCAATAGCTACTAGTTTTTAGGTGAATGTCTGATCAGCAAAGCCTGATAACTCTTGATTGTCTACTTCCTGTCAAATGCCAACCATGTCTTAATGTTTCCCTTCCTTTTTTTTTTTCAAACTTATCACTCAGTAACCCTAATAAAGGTCACAGGTGTTGCTAAAAGAGAAAACAACTAAAATAGTAAAAATTGGTACTTGAAATTTCTAGATAATAGTTATACCACTTAAAAATCAGACATTTTAAGTATTATTTTTCGTCGGTCTGACAGCAGATAAAGTTAGCATAGTGTATTCTTTCGTACATTGTTAGCTTTTTGAGTATCTCTACCTATTAACCAACACTAAAGGATGCAGAGAATATTTTTAGACTGCAGTATTTTAACTCATACAGTGTTTAAAAATTACATACCTGTTGTGTATTGTGCATTATGTCAATGGATCCATGTTATTTTTCTTTGAGCACTCATTTGAAAATCAGAATGAATAATTCTGAAAACGAAATCTTAACTGGCACATGTCTATGATATGCATTATAAACGTTTCATCATTCTAAACAGAGTCTCTAGTAGCATGCGTCTTTGATTTCTTTTCCTTTACTTCTTCAACAAAGAAAAACTATTGAACCACACACTCTCCCTGGCCAATGACATAACTAATATTTTTTTTTATTTATTTATTTTTCTTAGTTTATCTTTTCAAGTCAGACCCCAATTTTTCACATCCCTATGACACAATAGTAGAAGTGTCAATCACATGAGAATAAAATGTTTCAAAAGGAATTGTTTAAACAACAGTTCCTATGAAGGAAAAAACAAACAAAAAAAAAAGTGTTGAACACATAATTTTATGTCTATAAATCTTAATTTTTTAGGTAGAAAAATTATTAAGTTTCTTTATTTACCTGTATGGTAACATCTATTCAAGAAAACACTTAAAGTATTTTTTTTAGTGATGTTTAGCTTAGTTTGTCAATGTAAATATAGGTAAACAATGACTTAGAAACTCAGGACAGAACTTACAATGGGCAAAACTGACTTATGATTTTGAACTTTATATAAATTAATGAAGAAAATTACGAGTTCAGGGAAATGATTAGCTATGTGTTAGAATAAATGCTAGTTTCTTATTTAGAACTACTTTTTCTGAAATATATAATTAAGCATATTAAACCAAAAATTTGTTTGATAAAAGAACTACCCTATTAATAAAGAACATGCTCTTTAGTATTCGAAACTATTGATGGCTGAAACCATTTTAACTTAGTGGGGGGAATCACAAACATCTTTTGTTTAACTCAATGACAGTCTAATTTATACTTTGAGTTTAATCAATATTATTTTAAAAAAAAATGATGATGATTAGGGCAACACTCTTTATGTATGAGGTATTGCATGCAAATGACTGACATTCAGCATGTTCCTAGAAGTCTGGTGTTTCACTCTCTATTCTAAAAGACTTTACTGTGGCATCCTTTGAATGTTACTAATTGTATTCTTATTTATATATCCTGGAACATGATTTTATATTTTTTTTTTACAAACTTGATTTTTGTTACTTTTATTTTTATTCGCTATATTTATGTTTGTTTAGTTGATACTAAAATTTTATTTACAATTTTTTTTTTAAAGTTGGAAGCTATCAGTCTAAATCAAAACATGTGTAGCATTAATTACCAGAACATTTGCTGTCATTTGTGCTTATTTTTGTTATTTGGTAATATTTTTCTCTAATATTTTATTATTTTTAGTTGAATCATGTTACCTTTTCACAGCGTGACTCTGTGTAGATTAACAATTGATGTATATCCAGTTGAATAGTTTGTTTTACTTCTATCTAGGTTTCAACAAACGGGACGACAGGCCAATAGAAGAGATCATCAGAGAGAAATTGTTAACACTTCTGGAATCAGCTTACCCCAATGTGTTATCTGTGGAGGATCTAGTTAGGTAGGTTTTCATTCAACTCAACCTTCGTCAATATCCTAATTAGATGTGTAAAATTACTTGTCCTCTTCCAATTAATTTTAAATTTTGTCCACCTGGATGTCATATGCACTTGAAGATATCCACCTTTAGAATTCATTTTAGAAATTCCAGATTATTATTCTTTTAAAATACATTGCTTTCTCTGTGAGCAATGGAGTTAGATTTTTGTATATTGAGAGAGTTTGTGGGTTACATATAGAGAATAGATACAGAGTCCCTGTGCCTTTATGTGGTGCTATCAAGCCAAAAGTTAAGGGTATTAAGACATAATTTATTTTTCATACTAATTTTTGTTTACAAGCTAAATCTCTCATTATCTGATTGATCAGAATTAGACATCATATATATGCCCAAAGTACTGTTAGGGGTCATAACTGACCCCCTCTATCCCACAGTGCATTTTGAAGCCATAAGAGGTTGGTTCTATAACAAAACAGTGTTTAGCAGTGACCATAGGTTTGGAAATTCATGTAGCGCTGAGTAAAGAAACCTTCTCTGCAAGTCTGGAAATATTTTTTTCCCTTGTGTTATATCATATTCTCCCATTGATCTAAGTGTGTGTAAACATGTGTTAGTTGCACTGTGTGATAAACTCAAACTCAAATGTTGTTAAACTGACATTTTTATTTTTGGTGCATAACATTTTTAGGATTACTGGTGCGGATGCTGCCATGGTTCAGCTTCAGTTACAAGAATTGCTTGATAGGCAACTTATTTCCTCAATGGAGAATGGAGGTTTTGTCCGCAAGGTGTTGGATGACAAGACAGGCAAGTCTTATTTTAAATTCACATTGTATCACTAAAAATGACATTTTTTGAAATGAAATAATGCAGCTAAGTAGCTTGACGAGCTCAGTGTAACATAAAGGGTTTACAAATTTAGATCCATTGAGGTTTAAAGTTACAACCAAATTTTGCTGAAGGTGCTGTTAACATTGTGAAATATTTCTTTTAATAAATAGGGTATAATCAGTTTTTATCTTCTAAATGACAATTAAATTCTATCCCTAACAATTACCTTTCATTAATTGCCAGGAATGTTAGGTTTAAGAAAAAGACTTTCTATGCAATGACTTTATAGCATATTGTTAATTTCTTTCTATTTCTGTTTATAGAGGTCCAGATGATCAAGAACATGCCAGTCATTGCTTCCAATTTGCAGCCTACTATTGCTATAATTACCTACCAGTATTGTGAGAAGATGGCTGTGGACGCCATGATGGAGAACAAGACCACCTATGTCCGCTACAAGACAGAAGGTGATTTTTGTGTGCTTTATGTCTCAGGCTTTGTATAAGTTACTGATTCCTTAATAATTTAAGTTGTGAAAATGGAGTTTCAAATTTCAAGCATTGATTTGAACTAAGCTGCACATCAGGTTCTTTTCCTCCCACAAAACAGGGGACCAAAGTGAGATGAACAAAAGTCATGCATGAAGCCCCCTTCCAACAGCTGAGTGGCTGAAGAAAAATATCAGAACATGGATATCTAAATACTTCCTATATAAAGCAACTCAGGACAGCTCTTATAAACCTTAATATCAACAGCAAGGAAACTGTTAGCACAAATTAAAATAGAAGGCAATAAAATAGCAGACATACTGGCCAAAGATGGAAGAACGAACAAACAAATGAAAATTCCTCTTTACCTAGAAGAAATGATGATGATGAGTGTTGAATAAAAAAGATTTAGACCAGCTCACATCCCTTAACATCAATAGCAAGAAAACTGTTGTCAGTGGATTCCAGCACAAATTGAAATAGAAGGCAATAAAAAAGAAAACATACTGGCCAAAAATGGAAGAACGAACAAACAAATGAAAATTCCTCTCTACCCAGAAGAAATGATGATGATGAGTTTTGAATAAAAAAGATTTGGACCACTTCACATCCCAATTACCAGAAACATGACCAGTGCATACTTTTTTGACTGGACACTAAAAGTTGGGACTAGCAAAACTTGCCCTTGTGGAGCATCACCAGAGAATGCTGACCATGTCCTTCAAAGCTGCATCACCAG
>JADKLZ010001913.1:23490195-23509896 GCA_021533235.1 Biomphalaria straminea
ATAGATGAGATAGTATGCTGAGAACTGCCTTATCTGGAAACCACTGCATGGGGTTCGTCTCAGATAATAGGATCACTGATCTGAACCCTCCAACATGAAAACGAAGAATAGGGATAACTAAATTAATAGCAACTCATTTTTCACAAAGTTTTATAAGAATCCAGTTTTTAAGCACCACTTTTTAAAACAGCTTATCCTGCTGTGAATAGTATTTTCTTTTCTGATATTTTTTGTTTTTATGTATATAATGAATTTTTAATGCATTGCCTATTGCTGTTTAGAACATCATACAAAGGCCCATTTTCAGAACAAAGTCTAGCCTAGATAAGTCTGTCTCAGGGTTTGAAGATGTTACTCTGTTGTATAAAGCAAGTAAATTAAATCTTCCTTGCTAGATTTGATTTATACATAGCCTATATTTCAAAGGACATTCTTTGGTTCCTCCTGTCTAAGCTTTGTGCAGTGAGGATTGAAACCTGGTTCCAACATGGTTCATAATAGAATAGTTTTGTATAAAATTGTACTCCTTGTGTTTGACATTTTATTTATTTTTTGAAGTACGTAAAAAAGTTTTATAGGCAATAATTTTGTTTTGCTTGTTCCTTAAGGAGAGTCCAATGTGTACACAACTGGTTTCATTGGAGAACACAAAGTAGTCACCACTAAGTTGTCTGCACTTGGTAATTTTAGAGCTGCTCAGATCTCTTCAGGAAATACAACCACAAGATTGTTGGGTAACTTTTTAAAAAATTTTAATTTTTTTTTTTTTTTATACTACTTTAAAAAATACTACAATTTAACAGAGTATATTTACAAAATGTTTTGCATGCAAGTTTGTTAAGCTAAAATTATGGAAGCCAAAAGTGTAAAATAAATTAAAATCTCTATAAATAAGTTCTCAATGTCTAATGAGGGTCAAACTTATATGAATAGAAAGTCATTGTAATCATCATACACACTGAAAGTATACTGATATTGTTTGTAAGTGTAATGCTCCTACTGATGGTGTGTATGTATTTGGGTACTTAGGTACTTTCCAGGCTATAGAACATGTGTTCCTTGTTGGTTGTGCTGGAAGTGTCCCACATTTCACTGACTTCTACAAGCATGGTCGCCTGGGGGATGTGGTCATCTCAGCCAGTGACCAGAGCGACAAGGGCTACATCTATTATTACTGTGACAAGATCACCCAGGATAAGAATGGAGAGGTAAAGGCAAAAACAAATTCTTTACAATAGCCATAAAACTCAAGCAAAAAAAACAAAAACAATCAACTTGTAAAGAAGGTTCTGTTAGTTTATTTTTTTTTAAATACATTTTTATAATTAGGGATTGTTTACTAATATTATCAAAAACTCAATAATGCCATAAATTTTAGGCTCAGCAACAAATATTATGAATTATCCATTATTTAATTATTTTATTTTATGTCACTGCTACGTTAAACACTGTTTTTCACTTAAGCTGTCTCACTTACTGTATACTTGTGTCAATTTGCTGCTTGCACTCTGTGGAAACAGAAGAATGTATTTAGAAATAAATAATGAACTTGTCTAGATGTTTTATGGGATTTGATTGTGTGTTTTAAGACACTAATGTGTGGATGTCAGATTACTATCCAGGATTCCTTGTATTAGAAAACTGTCCGGAAGAAAGTACTGAAAAACAATCCTTGATTGAAAACCTAGAAGTACTTTATTTAATCATATTAAGCACAATTTGATCTCAGAATTTCAATACTCAATCCAATGTAATAGATTCACTAAGACTAGATGTATCAAGATGAAGAAACACATCCCCAAGCCCAGAAACTATTCTTATCCACCTTTATTTAGTTTTTCCATTTCCTATTTTCTGCACTATTCTGGCAATGTTGTAATCAATTACCTGAGCTATTTTTTACTTGTATGAAGTTACTAGATCACAAAAAAAGTCATACTTGTTTAAAATTTTACAGTAAACAAAGTTAAAAATTCTTGCACTCACCAAATTAGCTTCTAACAGTTAGTAATTATTAATAACCTCACATTTGTAACATATTTTCTTAACGTTTTTTTTTGCTTGATAGACTCAGTACCAGTTAAAGACCTGGGCACCTCGTGACCTTGAGCTACAGAAACTTGCTGAGAAAGTAAAGGAGAGATTGCAGGTGGACCCAGGCTTTGCCCCTTGGGAACAATACATTGCCGAAGGACAGGAGCTGTTGGCATCCCAAGAGCAGGACTACACACGGCCGCCCAGGTCAAGTGACAGACTGTATATGGGCATTGGAGAAGGCCAGGTAAGAACACTCTTAAGGTATTGTAGAAATATCTTTTAAAAGATTGATGTGTTAAGAATTTCATGGGTTCTGCTTCTTTTGTAATGACTGTGATAAATCTATTTTTGCTTCATGGCTTGATGGTAGTCCTATCAGCACTAGTGTGTTGTTGTTTTTTTTAATTGGGGGAGGGGGGGGGCTAGTCAGCTTTTTGCTGTTGAGCTGTAAGGTCTTTTGCAGTCTGTGTCAAGGAAAAGTAGTGTGTTTTTTTGTTTTTTTTTTATTCCCCACAGCCATACTGAGTGTTGGTTATGTTGGTTTGTGATATTCACCCATGGTGAATTAAATTTTGGGCATTCAAAGAGGTTATGATTGACAGTTTTCTAAGGGTGGTCAAAGAGCATTGGGTGTGTGAGATTTATTCTATTGAGGTGAAAATCTAAAGAGGTGTGTCCTGTTCTTATTTGGAAGATGTTGCTCTTTGCATGTTAAAATTGTGGGGGCCTTACAATAATGAGCATAGGTTAAACTTCATTTGATTTATTTTCTGCACATTTAGGTGATTGAAGTTCAACATCCGGAAAATCCAACGGGTGTTCCAACTGATACAGAGAGACCAGTCATCAGATTTGGAGTGTTTGGTGCAGGTCGCCCGGTCAAGCAAGAGATGTTAAGACATGACTTTGCATCCAGATATGGTATCCAAGCCTTTGATGCAGAGTTTGATCAGGTAATAATTGCATGATGTACATATTTTAGAACATGTCTCCACATCCAAGTATGTGCACATGTCATATATATGAAATAATTTTAATTGAATGCTTAAATTGTTATATATTATTTCGTGTTGTTTTTTTTAAATTATATTTTTTACATGGTAATTTTAATTATAAAAAAAAACAACATATCCATAACATACAAGATTAAAATTAAAACATATAAATAATAACAATCTTTAAATGCTTTGTAGGATTCGTTTTATTATAAAAATTCTTGGTAGAAATTGACTTTCTGCATTTCATAAAAATGTAATGAAATAGATGATGGTTATTCATCATTATTAACTCTTTTTTATCTCCGTAATTATTTTCCACGTTCTGACTGAATTATTGATTTCATCCGATCGGAGTGCACTAATATGTTATAGTTAAAATGGTATAACTTTTTTATTTACAATCATAGAATTATGTTTTTGATATGGAATTAAAAAAAATGAATCTTCTTTTCAGAATGAGGTGTATACATTGAAGTGCTATTTTTATTTTGTTTTATGAAAAGTAAAAATGAAAATATGAAAACTCACAGATGGACGATAAAAAATTTAATCCAAGTCACATAAGAAGATCATTTCTATTCCACACTGCATATAATGCTATTGTTTTATAATCCTGATTCATATTTTCACAAAATAAAACCACTATAACAATAGAAAACACATGAACTACAAAACTATAGCACATTATCCTAGGTCACCACCATAAAAATTTTATGAGAAAAAAACAATAACTTGCAAGGTTAAGTTCCAGTTAGTAGATCTAGATTTACTGGAGGGAATAAAAAAATTGCTTTCTCTTTTAATACCCATCTCTGCATTTTTCCAACTTATTTAAACAGGTCTAGATGTATTATTTGTGCTAATATATTTAGTTTTACAAGGGGGTGTAGCAGGTTCATCAGCTGATGAATTATCAGATTCAGAGTTCTAGATCTAGATTCTAACACTTACACTGGCACTAAACTATCACTATCAGAATCAATATGATCAGATAAAACAATATCATTTTATCTAGATCTAAATCAATAAGGTCCCTTACTTGTTGATCTGAATATAATATAGATCTACAAGTTTTAGTAGATCGACCAGCAGATGAGCCAGCTTCAATTTCCATTTAAACACAGACACACAAAAAAAAGACGATTTTCAAAACCCTCTCTAACATTTAATACATGCTGAAGGAAGTAAACAACGAACTCTTCTGCAAGCGGAAATCACGTAGATTTAGAATATAAGCATTTAAAATTATTAACCAAGAATAGGAACGAAACAATGATGTTTTACTGCACTAATGACATTATCGTCGCTTAATTGGCTTTTACAAAAACGACCAACGACATTGTCGTCGCTTGGGGGAGAAAGAGTTAAATAAGATTATTCATTGATTGTTTAATAAAATTTAATTCCAGCATTAAGAAAAATCAGGACTTTAAAATACTTATTGAAACAATAACTTTGTTTATTGACCTGAATCGTACTTGATATGCATCTTATTTTTGTCTTGCGATACAGGTCATGGAAAGCATCACAGGTAATCGCAAGGACAGTTTCATGATTGTCCGTGGCCTTGCCGACTACATTGATGGCACTAAGAATAAAGAGTGGCAGCCCTACGCAGCACTGGCAGCAGCTTCTGTGACAAAAGCTCTGATCATGTCACTGCACAATCCCCAGTTGGATGACTATTGATGCAGTTACTTAAGACAATAGTAAAGTAAAGCCTAGGATACATAAATAATAAATAAACTAAGTAATAATATTCTTTTTGGTATCTGAATGGATTTTATATCTTGTGCTTGGGACAATGAAGCCATCTGCTGATAAATATGTTTGTTATATAAGTGTAAACCTTTTAACATTTATGGAATGTTAGTAAGTATGTGATTATTCTATTCAAATTTGTTTTATTCTGTGTAAAAAAAAAAAAAAACTGAGTTGAACTGTTGATAATAAACAACTATGTGATCTTTTGTTTCGCGCCCATCTATCCCTAATGAAATTGTTTTACTTAAAACTAGAATGTTTTTCAAACTTATCAATTTTCTAGGCTTGTTTGGTTGAATGGTCCATTTTTATGTTCTGTTGATGCTTATAGTTGTTGAAACTCTGGGCTAGAAAATTTGGTTTGCAATCATTGCCTTTGCAAGATAAGCATAATATGAAACTTAATTATTTAGCATCTATGAATATCATATTTATGAATATCATGCTTGGAGCTAATTCTGATGAATGCTCAACCTTGAGATTCAAGATGATGTAACTTTTAAAAGCTAGCAGTAATATTTCAATAATAATCTTTAAAAGAAGTAATAGATGTAAACACATTTTTTTCTCTTTAAGACAAATTTAAATATGGGGTTCTATAAATATTTTCTATGATGGGTTCATTTGGCTTTGAATCATGGCATTTTCGAAATGCTAATATAGAAGCACTGATCTGAAGTATTACTTGATGGCGTTTTTTTGTTGTCATGTCTGAAGATATTGTAGTGTTGTGCCAAACAATTATGAAGCAACCAACTTGATATACATATTGTGTTGGGGATGACAATAGTGAACAGTTGCCTTGTGCTTTAAAATTGGTTTCTGCACTATGCATGTGTGTGGTTGTTTTATGGGTCTGTTAACCAATAATGTTTCAATAAATGCATATAACTAGACAGCTCAAAGAAGTCTAGTCAGTTGGCGCATGGTACAAGTAATTGTTAGCAGAGATAAAGCTTCTGTTTTCTTGTTTAATTTGATTGGTTAAAATGTACATAGACATTTTGAATGTTATATTTTAAAATTTAAAAATAAAATGTGTAAATAGTGGGGATGTTTCAAAACTAACAATCTTATGTGTGAATTCTAAATGTATGTTTAAAGGACATAATCAATTAGTTTCTTCATATTGTACAATTAAAAGTGAAGTATTAAAATGCATGGGGAAGAATATATTTCAACATTATTTGAGCTAATAGGTACTAACTAATGACACAAGAGTTTTTTTTGTTTTTTTTTTAGTACATGAAGAGAATTTTTTTTTTCATATAACTACTTTAAATTTAAGACAGCATTAGAAATAAGAAAAAAAAAATATTTACAATAGTAAGTTGTCTTTGAGATAGGTATAATGAAAAGCTCTATTTGTTCTTATGAAAACATAGATGAAAATTAAAATTTTGATCCAACTGCAGCAGATGAAGCCATTGCCTGCTGGTGGGCCATTCGATCCTTTCTGCTGTCTATGATTTCTTATTGGTCAATGATGATATGTATGGTAAGCTGGTGTTATCTGTACAGTTGTTACATTGAAGAATTGAGGGTCATCTATGAAGCTATTCCCTTGAAGGTGTGGGGTTATCAACACAGCTTTCTTGAAGAAGTGGAGGTACCTGTACAGCTTTCCCTTTCTAAGAGCATTTTTTCATTTGATCAGGCAACGCATATTTTTACCTGCATAAAATGTAGAGAGAGAAAAAATAGCAGCACCATTGTTAATTATAGTAACAGATAAGAGCTGATGTTTTTATAAATATCAATTCCTGCTTTTCTTGTAAGAAATATTGTGTAAATAATTTTATTTAAACATGGTTCATAGCATAAATAATTGAACTCTAGATTAGAAATGGCTTTTCATTTTGCTTAAAAATATGAATAGCTTCATGATACCCAACATAAAAATCATTATTTTTGTTTTTCTTTCATTGAGCTTGTTCATAATATATTGCTCCATTCTATATTTCTGTTATCTGATTGACTGATTCTGTAGCAAGAGGTTTTAAATTAAAAAATAATAATTTGTTCTTTATCTTCCAATATGTAAAGCTGTTCTATTGATACATATTTATATACCTAGCAGTAATTAAAAGAAATAGGTGATTGTACTATGATTTAATTTATTTTTATAGTTTCATTTTCAAGTAATTGTAATGATATTAGATAGAAATATTATACTCTGGTGATCTATGTTGCAAAACAACAGAGCTCCTTTGGCATTTATTTTTTGGTCAAATGCAACAAGATTTCACATTAGGTTTAAATAATGAAATAATATTATAGCTCCTGGTCTGAAGCTTGACCGACTTTGTAGAGTATTTATTGAAAAATTTACATTAAAACAAAAACTTAGTTTTCCAGTTCTATATAGGCAAAGACATCAAAGCAACTTTTGTATCAGATGGGTCAAGTTTAAGCAAATATTTTAGTTCCTTGTTGGTTTTTTCTTTTTAGGACCAAAATTCCTTCACAACAAAAAAAATTAGCTGGGCAGTGTGGGCGATCATTTATGGGCAGATTCACTGTTGTTATAAGTGTCACTTTGGATTGATGATGCTGGAAAGTTTTCAGTCCATTCTTGCCAACTTTTCATTAAACAAAAACATTTTTTTTCATAGTCTTCTTATTTAAATGTTTAATTTAGGATTTGTCAATACAATCAATAAGGACAGTGACAAACATGATTTGTCATTCTGCATTAGCATTTAGGTGGCATGTTTTACATGTTTAGATTACCATATGTTTTCGGTGTACAACTATTAATGAAAACTCTTATAGTCATTGACTAATACCCAGATTGTTGTAGGTGATGTTATAGAGTTATACTGTTACAAAATCAATCAAACATGTTTATTGCAAATGAATACTGACATGTATGTGTTTGTGTGTCTTTTAAATCATGTGTGTAACTGCTCAGCTGTTTCAACTGGATATATTGATGCTTAGTTTTTCCCAATTTAATTGCATTGTTTTCCAGAGTCATGTGATGTTTTTACATACTTAAATATACAAATTATTCATTGAAAAGAAAATTCCATTACCTACATAAAGCTGTGACCAATTGTTGATTTCATTGTAAATTTTGAAGTCTTTATGCATTCAAAATGTTATACTTTATTTTAAGCGGGTGTAAACAATTCTACTTGTATACTTTGTTGGTATTTATAACTGCTTTTCTTGTCCTGAAATTGCAACAAAATTATTATAACATTCCAAACAAATATGAAATTATTTTTGGGCAAATTTTGGAAAAAAAAGGAAAGGTGGCATTTTTTCAAAATGCTGCAACTCGACATTTAGACACACACATTTTTACCATTTTTTCTTCTTGTTTTTTTTTTCTTAAGCTTTTATTGTATAGTGCTAAGTGTCCAAATAAATATCACTTGCTTATATTTCAATAGTTGCATAAAGTTCAACAGGGTTGGTTTGTACAGTTAGCATATAGTTAGATTTATAGAAATAATGTCTTTTTGGCTTTGTCTGCTTGATTCTTGTTGTTCACTCAATGTCTCATTATGCCATAATATTATTACATCCATAGAAGTGTTCTATTAAATTCATTGTAAAACTTTCATAGTTAGGCACTATTTATGTATGTTCATTAGATTTTTTCATAAGCCCCCATTAAAAAAAAACAAAACTTTAAATTAAGAGCATTTACACATCATATTCTTTTAATATTGTTTTTGGGGCTTTTCTTCTTTTTATTTGTGCTGCTTTTACAATGAACATGCAATATCTTTACTAGATAAATAATAGCATAAGATGTATTGACTTGACTTTTCACTATATGCCTAAAGCCTTGTTGTTATAAATATCATATTGAGTTTGTTATTTTCTTCTCACAGGGTTGAAGTAATATTTTTTGTTTGTTTAGCACACATAAAAGCTAAATTATTATAAAGCTCTATTGTCTTGAGCTCTTCGTTAGTATAGTTCGTCCATTTTGGTTCAATGATGACCACTTTTTGTCATCCAGGGGGCACTGACAGCTTTGCACAGTAGTCCTGTGCGTCCTCATCTCCTCAAGTGGCTGGTGAGCCAGAAATGTTTGCACACTGGGCAAGTTATTCCAACTGGAGCTAGTGTCACTGGCCTTTTAATTTTTTTTTCTCTCAGATTTTTTTCTTTTGCCAGCGCTGTTCTCTTGTCCTCTGCAATTTGTGGGCCTGTTTTCACAGCATGACTCCATGATGCTCTATCATGTGCTTCCGTCTCCTTGGTGGCAGGGTCAATGCTGAAAGCTCTCAGAGAAGCTTTGAAGCTTTTTCTTTGTCCACGTATTGAGCACTTCCCTTTCTTGAATTGATCAGAAATAAGTCTTCAATAGTATTTTTTCAAAAGAAGTTTTTGACTAAAATGTACATTATAAACAGAAAGAAAAATAATTTGTAAAGCAAATTAAATTATTAACAAGGTATTGTTGTTGATTCTGAAGATAAAGGAGGAGTGCTGTATTTCACTTGACCACACAAACCCAGTTTGCCACATCTGATGCAGAGTCCTTGAGTCTATTCAAGTTTTCATTTGAATAGAACTTGTAGTATTTTACTTTGTTGTTAGTTGTTTATATTTCATGTTCAATGTAGTAGTACACAAAGCTTTACTTTTATGTCTTGGGCAAGGTAGAGAAATAACTATGTTTGATATAGGCAAAAAAAAAAAATGTGAAGTTTATCCTGTTTCTGAAGTGAAGGTCTACTTTAATGGAAAAAAAAAAAAAAATTTCCAAATGTTTCTTACTTGTAGGTTTTTGAAAGCAAGTTTTTCTGTGTCCTTTGTGAAGTGATGTATGTTTAGTTGAAAGATGAAATGTTAAGGAACAAACAGATAACTAAGTTGTATGTTCTTGTTGTTCACCTCTTTCATATGTTTCTGAAACTATTTTGTTATCCATTGTTCTCATTTGTTTCATTTCTCACTATTTGTATCATTTGCTCAGAACAGAATTAAAAGTAATACAACTATTGAAACACACATCTTGATATAGAGTGTTGGATTGATTATTTGGGTAGAACATAGGCCTAATACTGTGCAGGGGGAATTGTTTTCTACAGACAATCAGAGAGAGAGAGAGAAGGTGAGAGCGGTTAGTTTCAATTCAATGTAACAGATACTAAAATTCAGTACAGGCTAAAATGTATGTTGGGGGATCGTTAAAATGGAGCCTGTTTAATGGAAGATACAAAAGAACAAAAAAAATGGGGTAAGGTAAAGGTCAAGGTAAACGATGTATATAGCTTAAGATCCAATAGGCGTGGCCAGTGTGTAATTGTAAGAATATATATATATATATATATATATATATATATATATATATATGGCTCCTTCTGTCTCGGAAGACAATGGATGCGCCCAAATGAGTCACTGGCTTTGGTTACGTCTTGAGACGGGGCAGAATCTGGAGTGACTGATCAAGCCAATTCTGGACAGGCAGAGTTTGACATAGTTTGTGCATGTATATGTATCTGTACTAGGGCTCGCTGACAGGGCAGCTTTCTTCTTCTTTCTCTTGGCCGATGCAGCTTCTTTTCTTTGAATTCGGCAAAGTTCGCACCAGCACGTACAGTCTGTCTCCACGCTGTTCGGTCTCGCTTGCAGACATCTCTGTAGGTTAGTGTTGGGAGGCCCTTGGGTCTGACTCCCTCTGCAAGCTCAGCGTATAGGATGTCTTTAGGGATTCTTACATCTGGCATGCGAGTGACATGACCGAGCCAGCGTAGTCTTCTCTGTTGAAGGAGAGCATAGATGCTGTGCACGTGTCAAAACTTCCTGGTTGGTGACACTATCCTTACAGGAGATGCACATTATGCGTCGCAGGCAGCGTAGGTGGAAGCTATTTAATCTGTGTTCTTGTAAGAATAAGATATAATAAATGTACTAGCCCGTTTAGAGATAACTGAGTCTCTATCTTATCTTATAAAATACAGACTTTACTTTTTTTTAAAAAGGGAGAAGATGATAAAGTCATACGCGTCATGCATTTAGTCGTGCATGTTAATCACTGCCAAGTGACTGTTTTTTGGCTGACTCAAGCCATTCCATGCTGTAAAAGCACTAGGGAAAAAATAGCATTTGACATCCAAATTATTATACTTTTAGTCCTAATGTTTCAGGGCAATAAAGGAAAGTAGTTTAGACACTGGGGTAATTACGGTACTAATCACAAAGAAATACTGTAGGCCTATACATAACAAGAATAAAACAAAGATCAATGAACTATATAAATATGAAAATACACATGGGTGCTGTTATGTAACAATAAAGGGCGGCTATTCCCCCTAAAAAAATTAAGTCTGATCTAGATCTAGATTCTAGATCAATTAATTTTATTAATCAAAGTTAATCATAATGTAAAGAAATCTTTAGTTTAAGACTCTAATTCATTTAGATCTAGATCTAGGATTTAGGAAATTGTGCTTAATCTATATCTAATACTTTATTTTCATTAGATCTAGATCTAGAATCTCTATCTAGATCTATAATGAATTAAAAAAAATTATTATACAAAACTCTAACTAGATCTAGATCTAACTCTAACTCTAAGTCTAAGACCGAAACAAGAAAGACGCCTTTAGCTTAGCCTTAGGTACTTTAGTTTAATAAAAAGAATTCAAAATAAATATACCTAGATCTATATAATAACAGAAACTATCTAGATCTAGTTATGTAGAGCTTGCTGAGAGGATTACAATTATACAAACTCTACCATTCTATGTTATATAGGAGCAAAATTATGCGGTTTTATGTGTTGAAAAATGGACTCTATAAAAAATATCCCAAAAAGTGATCAAAAAAATGAATTTTCGTCTTCATCTCGTCATAACTTTATAACCGTAATAGATAGAAGCTTGAAATTTGGAACACATCTACCCCATTATATGGTTTTTAATTTGATTATTTCACCTCACATGCAGCTAACATTGATTCACAGCTAATTCAATTGTTTGAAAATTGACTTCTATCTTTTTTCTAGAATGCTGTTTGGTAGAAACTTCCCCAGCTTTATAATATTTTTAAATGTAAAATAACACCTTGATAGCATTCTCTTCACTAGGTTAATCAAAGATAAGCTGTTAAACAATGCATAAATCATTTATACTTCATATTATCAACGAGAATTAGTAATGTCTGGCGCCACGCGTCGCTGCGTCATTTAGTGACTTCATTAAACATCGTCAGGATGGGCCCAATTTTACCTTAATAATCTGATTTCCTTTTATATTTTGTGTACGTAAGTTTAGAAAAAAAAAGATTTCTAACACTACTCTTTATTAGAAATATTGATTTTAATACTATAGTCATAGATTGTTATGGTAGTTATAATTTTATTCTACTTAGCCATTTCGAAAAATAGCCTAATTTGGCATCATTAGACACGTTGAGGAAGGTTTTTATAATTTTGGGGGGCAAAATTTCAATAAAAAATGATGAAATAACAAACTTTAAGCATAAATCTAGGTAGCCTGTCTAAATTCAATTAAAAATCAACAAGCTTGCTTACAAATGATATTAAATGCAAAATCATTCTTACCTATGATTTTACTTTAAATTTTCTAAATAAACACGATTTTTATTTATTGACAATGTGGTATCATTCAAAAGCTTAGGAATCCTCCTTTAAGATTAGCACAAGGGTTTTTAAAAATGAAGCAAATGTAAAAACAACAATCAATCAACTAGCACCATGGGTTTGGAAGTCTAGCCATTCTGTTTCTAAACTATATAGCTGCTAGTTAGCAGTTTATAGGTCAGTAGAGAAAGGTTTGTCAAAGTACCTAATGCCTAGCTAGGGTCCAGGGTTTTGTGATTACTGACCCTTCTACTTCTGACTCTGTAGCGACTAGCGGGTCACTAGCGTAACCAGCTTTCATCTTATATTACGAACCATACGAAGTATCTTAGTATGGACACTATTTGACACTATAGATGAGTAAACTAAAGTTAAGAATAATGAATAATAAAAGAATACAGATCACAATGCATGACAATGAATTGAACCATGTGAATGATTCAACTAAGTCACTTTGAGTACTTTGACTAGTCTATGTGACTCTCATACATAGATCTAATGATCTAGATCTAGATTCTAGTGATCAGTCAAATGAGTCATACTCATAGTAGTCATAGGCTCATAATCATACTCTTCGTAATCATACTACTCATAGTTCATAGGCTATAGACGAAGTCATAGTCATAGCAGATGAAAAATGATCTTAAGATTCTAGAATCTAGCTTAACTAGCTAGATCTAAACATTCTTACAGTAACAGTTACATTGTCAACCATAGTCTGAGCCTGAGGCATGCTCAATGTTCTTTTTGAATGGTTTTCATTCGCAAATTGTGTGACATCCAATTCTTTATGAACAAGTCTAATAAGTGTTCTGTTCAATTATCAGGATGGCTGGAAGAAATTTTATTCCGTAGATCACATCAGTATGGCTGTAGTATAGCCTATTCATTTAAGAGAAGATTATTTCATTCAGGGACAGGATACAATTCATTAACACTGTATGATTTGACCAGATCTAGATCTACACAAGAAAGAAACTATATTTGGAAATTAGGTTGTAGTGCTGTAAAAAGAATTATATTTAGCATGGCAGGATTAAAACCAACACTTGAAACTTTGAATTTTGATAATTTGGCTCTTCAGTTGTTACCAGTGGACCACAGTGCTTTAGTAACACAAAGACAGGTACATATGTTCATCTACATTTTATCACATATAATATAGATATGGCCATTAGGCATTAATATGTTTTAATATTGGCCATTAGGCATTGGTAAAGATATATAGTGCATTGTGGTTTTGCTATAATGAGAAATGTTTCAAAGTATATATATATTATATATGCAGGTTCATGGAGCCTGTTTCTCCAAAGTTGAACCAACTCCAGTTGTCAACCCCAGAGCTGTGTGCATGTCTTTATCAGCACTAAATCTGCTGGATATTGGGGAATCTGAAATGATGCGGCAAGAGTTTGTTCAATATTTTAGTGGCAATAGAATTTTACCTGGCTCTGAGACAGCTGCTCATTGTTATTGTGGTCATCAGTTTGGATATTTCTCTGGCCAGCTTGGGGATGGTGCAGCAATGTAAGAAACAACAAACTATTCAATCTCTTTAAATTATATTTTATATTTATTGAAATTTTAAAGTATGTAATATATATATATATATATAAACATAGACAGCTGCAACTTCTCAATAAAAATGATTTTTTTAAAAATAAAAATCTTGGTTCTATTTAATAAAACAAAGCTAAGGAAGTAAAGTTCCCCTTCAGATCTTGTGATCTATAGGGTAGATTATGCTAAAACAAAGCTAAGATATGACTAAATGTAAAAAGGGGTTTTATCTGGAGCAATTTAAACTTTCTAAAGAAAACAATATACAGGTTAAGATTTAATGCTTTTTTACATTAACCGCTGAATTCTCTTGTTTAATCTAATTTTTTTTTTTTCATTTAAGGATTATTATAGTCATAACTTTTATTATTTATGTATGTTATAGTGAACATATAAATCCTTTCTTACTTGCTAGCATTGTCACATTAGTTGTTTTTTTTTATATTTTAGAAAGAATTCTGTCTGTTAGCCAGCACTTTTTGTCAGGCCATGTATGTCTTCTACAAAGTGCAGATTATTAATTGTCATAGCCTATGAGAGTAGCATAAACATAGGTTGGAAAAAGGATTAGGTTAGAGTTTCATCCTCTTAGATAATTGAACATGTTCTTTCTTCCACACTCATTCTCCGATCAAGTTGAAACTTTAAACAATTATTTATTGCATTTATCAAAATATGAATCAATTAAAAATAAAATTAACAGTCAATTAATCACTGGTAATTAATTTTAAAAAACTATCAAGATAAATATCTTCTACATTATTGAGAGATAGTTGTAAGTGTTGAGTTTTTTCCTTAAATAAGTCCTTTTTTTTTTTTTTCTTGTTAAAATTTGTTTTCAATTTCTGATCTTACTCAAGAAACTTAACGGGGAGCTGAAATGTTTGCATATATCTTTTTGTATTCTTTGACGTTTTCAAATATAAATTAATTTTGAAATGTCATTTGTTCAAATTTAGGTACCTTGGGGAAATCCTCAATGAAAAAGGTGAAAGATGGGAGATACAGTTAAAAGGTGCTGGCAAAACACCTTATTCTAGATCAGCAGATGGTAGGAAAGTTTTAAGGAGTTCCATAAGGGAATTTTTATGTAGTGAGGTAAATATTTGATCATGTAAAAATTGAATTTTTAATACTGTTGTGATAAGTTGAATCATTTCCTAGATGAAGTAATGCTAGTTTAATAAAAGATAACTTCACTGATGTAACTAACATGATGAAACCAAATACTTTAGTTGTTTAAGTTGCAGTATACAAATGTAAAGTCTTTCCATTATTGGCCAAGTAACTTTTAAAAAGTGATACATTTTGTTCTAAGGCCATTCATCATTTAGGAATACCAACTACTAGGGCTGGTTCCTGTATTACGTCTGACTCTTTGGTTGAAAGAGATATTTACTACAATGGCAACCCTAAACAAGAGCAGTCTACCATTGTACTGAGAATTGCCCCTACATTTCTTAGGTTTGTTTTTGTTTTTCATTTACACCATATTCAATCAAGCATTGGAAATCTAAGCAGTAATATTCTATAGATATAATAATGATAGTGATCTGTATTATATAGACATTTCTCTTGATTTGGAAACCACTGCACAGTTTTTCTCACATATTGGTCTAGTCATCTGAACGATCCAACATAAAAATGAGTACAAGGAAGAAGAATTGAAAAAAAATCAAGCAAAACATTAGGATTTATTAAAAGAAATTTCTATAAATCAAACAAGAACATAAAACTAAAATGTTATTTAATGTTGGTTAAAATAAAAATAGAATATTCATCCTCTGTTTGGGACCCCTCAACTCTAGAAAACATTATGAAACTAGAACAGACACAAAAAGAGCAGTGAGATTCATAACCAATGAATATTCAAATTTGATTAGAGTAACACCCACCATTAGTAAATTCACTAAACTTAAACACACTTCAGGACAGAAAATAAACATTAAAGTAGCTATAATACATAAAACATTGAACCATAATTTACAATGAGAAAAATAAAACCCTAAAGAAATACTCAGAAAGACAAAAGATAGGCACATTTCTTATTCCATATGCAAGAACAAATTTGTAAAAGTGCTTCATTTTCCCTGTTGCCATAAGAGAGTGGAATGGTTGCCTGTATCAGCCAGGAAAACCGACTTAGCAGAGTTTAAGTCATTGATTCACATGCATGAATAGATTGACGTATATAATGCGTAGGACCTAATTATCTTCTTTTTTGAGTAACGTCTGTAATATATAAAATAAGAAGATATATTTTGATTTGTAAAAAAAATTGACAAACAGAGATCTTTTTAAAGGATAGTTAACTGGACTTATAGGGTAAAAAAATGTTAAGATTTCAAAGTCTGTGAAATAATGTGCCTGATAAAATTTCTAATAATTGATTTGATAAACAGTTTGATATATTACATAATTTTGAAAATTGTTGTTGAAATAATAAATTTTTTAACTCAGATTCGGTTCATTTGAAATCTTTAAACCCGTGGACAATCAAACACAACAGGAAGGTCCTAGTGTTGGGCGTACAGATATTCTACTAACACTGCTAGACTACACTATTGAGCACTTTTATCCCTTGGTAAGACCAAGCTACTTATAAATTACATTACAAAGTAAGATAACAAATGATTATAGTTTTATTTCTTGAGTTAAGATTTTATGTCTTAAATTAACATTTTAATCATGACAAGATTATAGTTTTGATTATCAAATTAAGATTTGAATCATGACAAAATGGTAGACTTATGTCTTGAATTAAAATTTTTAACATGACTAATTCACTAGAAAATTTCTGTGAACTGCACACTCAAAAATATAAATAATTTCAAATAGTAATTGTAACTTTGTTACAAGCAATAGAAAACTTTTATATATAACAAAAAAAAGATAAGTCAATTTAAAATAAAATATTTACAAACAACCAAACCAGTTAGATATTCATATTCTTGATTATAAGTTGTTAAAATATGTTAGTAATTAAAAGTACCAAATGCAAAAGTATAATTTTTAGACTCCTAGACCTCAAGAACTATAGAAATACTGAGTTGATTCATTAATTATAGTATTAGCCTGGTGACACACAGGTGTCTTTTTATAGTATTGTAATTTTGTTCAGTATTGTGAGGTGCACATGTTACTTTAAAAAAACAAAATGTGCACTTGAATACTGTTGTTGCTAGGATAACAAACTACGTAACTTTGTTCCCAGATTTGGAAGCAACAGTGGAAAAAGAAGAGAGATATGTATTTAGAATTCTATACAGAAGTTGTGAGGAGGACTGCAAGGCTAGTGGCCGAGTGGCAGTGTGTTGGTTGGTGCCATGGGTGAGTAATCCACAAAGCTGGTATACAAAAATTGGTCTTTGGTTCCCTGACGAAATAGCATGGACAAAATAGCACAGAAAATATTGGTCAGTCATTTTGCAAGAAATATTTTAGATATTTAATATTAATAGAGTCAATAGTTTTTCTAAAACCCTGTCCTACTAAATGCCATATCATTGGCGTGGCAATGTTATATAATGTATTCTCCATCCAATTTTAGGCAAATACTTCAATAGTTAAGAAACCATTCTCAGTATGCTTGCCTTATATATTTGAAAGTTTTAAATAGGTCAACTAAATAAATATGGTTTCAATTTACAGCATCATGTTTAGAAATTGTTTATTTCCATATTGTGTGAATTCCATCTATTTATCTTTAAGCGTCTTGAATACTGACAATATGAGCATTGTTGGAGTCACCATTGATTATGGCCCTTTTGGTTTCATGGACAAGTATAATCCATACTTTGTGTGCAATGCCTCAGGTGAGCCATAAACATTAAATGTGAGCACATTTTGCTGCATAAATCTTTGGACTAACCGTCGAATGGGAAGTTGTTACCAACTTTGACAAATCTTTTTAGGCAAGACTCTTAGACTAAATGCTGGTTAAGTTACTGTTATGAAACTTATATGCTGTATTGGTTGTCGTTTCTATGTTTACTTGCTTGTAACTGATCCATAAGAATGTGTTCACAAAATTTGTGTTGTGTAGTCATTCAGTGTATTAAAGCCATAATATGCTGACATGGTTTTCGACTCTGTTATCATTATGTTCATAACTATTACATTCAACAAATCAAGTTACCCCAACACAATACACAGTGATAATACAAGTTCATTTCTACTATAATGAAAAAAGAACCAACCTAAATTTGCTTTGTCACTGTCATCAGTATATAGTTCTATAATATACACATATAAAGTATTTTAAACTTTTAAAGAGTGTTTGTTACATTAATTATGTGAAGATAAAGGTGTGCTATTTATTTTGTCTTTTTTTGTAAGCCAAATTAAAGATTACATGGTGATCATCAGACTTGTTCAACGTCATTAAAATCAAATATACTTTGATGTAATGTAATAAGAAACTGATTACAACTGACACATTTGAGTGGAAAGCTATTTAAGGCTAAGTTATTTTCCTCATTATATCTTATGACTTGCTTTGAGTCCTACACCTACAGACTGAGAGATCAGGCAGTGTCATGAAATCTTGAGCAGCCTTCAGCATGACAACTAAGATTTAATGGTTATCCAGGAATAGTTTATACATTTGGCAAACAAACATTGTAAATAAATATAAATAAGCTTCCATGAGTATTTGCAACGAAGTTAATAATATATGTACTTAAGGTTAACATTCAACACAAACGACTCCACTAGATGTTTTTGTTTTCTCATTGTTGACAACATACCTTGTGACTGTCCTCCAGTCCTTTAACTGTCCAAGTACACAAAACTTCACGACTGGCCACACATGCCGTATAGTAACTGTGTCACAACAGTAATGAACAGTCTGAGTTGTTTTCTCCATTGGAGTTTCGAAAATAATTAAAATTTTTGTTGTTTATACAAATTGTATCAAATTTTTCAATCTTGGAGAGAATTGGTTGGAAACATTGTTTGAAATATTTTAAATAAATTCATCCATTCATTTATATATATATAAAATCACATTGTTAAAGGACTTTAGGAACAGCTTTATAAAATTAAATATTTTTTCTCCCCAGATGATAAGGGTCGCTACAGCTATAAAAAACAGCCAGAGATTTGCAAGTGGAACTGCCAGAAACTGGCTGAAGCCATACAAGATGCAGTGCCACTTTCTAAAACAGAACCTGTATTGAATTTGTTTGATGAGGAGTTTGACAGACACTACACTATGAAAATGAGAAAAAAGGTTTTCTGATTTATGCATAACCATAGATTTGAATATCTTTAATTGTAGTGTCAAATACAGAATGCAGAATCTGAATATTATAAACTGTTCATTTCAACAATAATATTAAGAAAATTCATATGTGGGTATGGCCCCTTGTGTAAACATAAAATTCAATTAAAATATACAAAGGAGATAATGGTTATACAAAAAAGCTGAATGAATATACCAAGATCAGGAAGCAATGCAATAGACGAAGTCTCACATCAGTAAGAGCTAGCTCTAAGGTACCATAATGTAATACAAAACACAGCAAATAAAAGACAGTCCAGATATTTGCTGTTCCAGGTGACTGACATCTGGATAAATGAGTCCTACTGTATGAACATCTTTTTGTCTATTAGATTTGGACTTCTCTGTTAATGTATCAAGAGGCTCTATTAATTTACCAGCTACAAAGTGTCTTAGATAAACTGTACAGAGAATTACTTAGATAAGTAAACCACAAGCTACAGATGAGAATTAGATCAGTAAACCACAAGTTACAGATGAGAATT
>JADKLZ010001913.1:23511559-23531665 GCA_021533235.1 Biomphalaria straminea
TCTAACACTTCTTTTTTTTTTCATACAGTCAGTGTTCATTGAAATTTTCAACTTTTGAAAAGAAACTTGTAAATTATTTTTCTTTTTAAAATTGTGTAGTAAGAATGCAAAAATTTTAACAAACTCACTGGCATGATTTCACAAATAAGTGTAGATTTTAAATTAATAAAAAGGTTGAGTAAATGTGTATGTTTTTCTCTTTTTTTTTTGTGTTTTCAAAATGAATTTTTTTTTTAATAAGTAATGAAATACACTTATATCTTCATGTTTCTATCTTGGTTCTGATTAAGTACATTGCCATTTTGTATTTCTCTTGAGATTTTCTCCTTTCTCTCAAAATGCTCTTTTATGAAATTAAACATTTCTTTGTCCAAAGTGATGGTTAATAGTAATAGTTTTTTCCCCCCACTATTTAAAGTACATAAATATTCATGTCTCTAAATTAAAAAAAAAATGCTTTGGTTGCTTAAATATATAAAACATTTTTTACATTTCCAGTCAGTTGATCGTGTATCTAATGTTAGCTGAGAGTCAACCCGAAATGATTCCTAACCTGAGAAAAGCAATGCCTGAAATTGTTCATGAACTTAATAAGATGGAAAGACTGAAAGAACTAAAGGTAAGAATAGTTTTGGTAACTCATCAAAAGGGTACGAACAGGGCAGGGTTCAATCCTTAGAGCATTGGGTTAACACATGATCAGGCAGTCATCCATAATTTGGTCTTCTCTGGTATATGGCCTCGTATCCTTTTCGGTGGTCAAAAACATTCATGGGAGATGTGCTGTGCTCCCAGACTCGAAAGAAGTTTTTTTTTCCCAAGATCTCTGGTCCCAGTCTTAATCACAATGCTTCAGGTAAATTTTTTGTTGGGTTGTTTTTCTCTTCATGATAGATTCTATAATTCCCAGGTCAAAGGAATGTATGAGAGAACTGTTGTGGGACCTTTTATTATTGTTGTCACATATGCCATTCTAGGTTTACTTATATTTTTTTTTTATTTATTAAAGCCACCTAGGAAAACCTAGAATCTGGGTTGATCTCTGTGAGGGTTTTGCCCGGGAGTTATTTATAGCTTGTCTATAGACTTCTAGAATTCAAATCTATTGGTTGATTTAAAATAAAAAGACCTTTTTTTTAAAAGAGTTAGCGCCAGCTGGAATAAGACGCGCCAGATGGAGTCTGGAGCGAGCTTTTTAAATGATAGGTTGTGTTTCTGGTTTGCTCTGAAATATTATTGAAGAAAGAAGCCTTTTTATGGTATTCTCATTTTATTAATATGTACCTTGTACATAAGCTGTATTTACGTTGTATTTAAATAAAGTTTCTAGAGTTTTATTCTCAACAAAGAATCAATTATTGTGAATCCTAGATCGTCATTTGTTCAACTGTTTTAATTCAAGTAAAATCCCCGGCACCACACTCATCATTCAACATAAAAGAATACAAGTTGTGACATCTAGCACTAATGAGTGTGACAATTGTTGTTATAAGTAATAAAAAAAGGGAGAGGTCCATGGTAAAATAAACAATATATAGCCTGGGAACAAATCGGTGGGTGTAGTCAGTGGGTAATGCTTAGTCCATGGGTAATGTTAGTGTTTCAATTTTAAAAAAAAAAGGGACTTATCTTGGTGAAGCCACTAGTTATTAAAAGATCCAGCAACCAGCAAAGACTAGCTACAAATTTCACATTGGAGGTGTACTCAATAAAGTCCTCTTATTCTAAGTAAATGTCTACTTGTATGTTCATGAGATAAGACTCTGTGCCAAGTCAAGACTTAAAATATATTTCATAAAAACTAGAGTCTGTGCCCAGTCAAGACCTATAATTTGAGCTATGAGTTTTTAATAAAGACCTTAAAGTTTGATGCAACAAATTTTGACTAAAAATATTGAACTTGCCATTGTTTTGAAAGATGCCAATGTTTTCCTAGAATTTAACAGACGAGTCACTTTCCAAGAAAAATTTTGAAAGATGGAGTGCCTGGTTTGAAATATTTGCTTCAAGACTCAAACTAGAGGAAACTGATGTCACTGATCTAAACTCTTTGTCAGAAGAAAGGAAGACGATTATGAACTCAGTCAATCCCAAGTTGGTTGAAACTTTTTTTTTCTTCGTTCTTAAGCTATTAAATATTGCTTTGTACATTTGCAGTATAAATTGTTTAAAAAAAAATCAAATCTATTCTTCGATAATTTTATCTTTTAAAATTTTTATACAAGATCGACTTTAACAAAATCTAGTCCTACTTTATGTTCAAATAAAATCGGACTGGATCTGATAGAATCGGATCTGATGGCAATGTCATTGGCAAGTATGGGCATTGAACTAGGGTGCAGAGACTGAGTGGCTAAGTGCTTGGCTACTGATCCTGTGGTGCTAAGCTAGAATATCAGTGTAGATGGGCATTTTTAATTTCAGGATTTTTAGGGCACCCCTGAGTCCACCCATCTCTAAAGTTGGGGAAATTAAGGCGGTTAGTCGATGTACTGGCCACATGGACCCCCTACTCATTAACCATTGGCCAAAGAAACAGATTACCTTAACATTGTCTGCCTCATAGATCACAAAGCCTGAAAGGGGAACTTTACTTTTTTTTTTTAATTGGGGATCAAACCCATGACATGCCGGTTATTAGCTTGAGGATCTAGGTTCTATCAACTTAACTGCAGGTTTCAGGAATTTCCTGACTTCCTATTATTTGACGAACCAGTGACACAGACTAAAAGCGCTAAATACCTAGGTGTTATAATAAATGAAAACTGTCATGAAATCTCCATATTGATGAAACTATAAAAAAAAATCAAACAAAGCATTAGGGTTTATTAAAAGAAATTTCTATAAATCAAATAAGAACATAATACTGAAACTGGAACAGACACAAAATATAGCAGTGAGATTCATAACAAACAAATATTTATATTTGACTAGATTAACACTTTCAGTAAAATTACTAAATTTAGAAAGCTTTCAAGATAGACGACTCAAAAGTAAAGTAGCAATTATACATAAAACACTGAAACATAATCTTGAAATACAAAAACAAAATTTAATTAAATACTCAGAAAGACACAAAGATAAAGGCACATTCCTTGTTCCATATGCTAGGACAAATTTGTACAAATGCTCCTTCTTCCCTAGTGCTATTAGAGCATGGAATGGGTTGCCTGAGCTTGTCAGGAAAAACAGTGACTTGGCAGAATTTAGGTCATTGGTTAATATGCATGACGCGTAGGATGTAATCATCTTCTTTTTTAAAGTAATGTCTGTATTATATAAGATAAGATATTTTTCTTTTCATCTCTTCCCCCCCCCCCCCCACACACACACACACCTTTTATTTTGAAGTAAGCTAATAGTAGTAATGGACAAAGAGTTGCATTTGTACAGCATTGAAGATCTAAATTTAAGCCTAGGACTTTGTGTACTATTACACTACAAAACACTTGAATATATCCACTGGTTGTTTGTTTTCAGATTTGTACTCAGGAACTACATTGCTCAGAATGCTATAGCTGCAGCAGAGAAGGGAGATTACAGCCAGGTCAGAAAAGTCCTCAAACTCTTGGAAGCACCCTATGATGATGATGTACCTGATCTTAATGCCATAGAGTTGAATGGTTTAATGGAAAATGAATCTCACATTGGACAAGAAGGGTGTCATGCTCAGCGTATCATATATGATGAGAAACCACCAGAGTGGGCATTTGACCTGCGAGTGACCTGATCTTCGTAGATTGAGGGTTCCTTTTGTTATATGCTGATGTGTTTTGAGTTAATTAGGAGTAGATTTGACCAGAGACGTTCAGTTAATTTTATATGGGGGGGGGGGGGGGGAAAGAGATTAAAATTTTCTTTTGATGTTTTAAAATCTATGCTAATTGCTGAATTATATCTCTAAAAATTATGTACGACTATTTATATAAGACAAAACAGGTGTTAAAATCTATAGGAGTTATAAACCTAATAGACAAATAACATCTAGCACTGATCAATAGAGAAATTGTCAATGCTTCCTTCTCTTGCACTTCTAGACCAGTTTCAGTAAACTCACTCTGATTGACTCAAATCACATCTGCTATAAGAAATGAACCTTGCTGTAATTATTGGCTGAAATATTTATGCTGCATTACCTGTTTTATTGAACTTTGTCTTTTCATAGTTTTCATAGTCCACTTGGTTTGAAATTCAAAACCCATATAGTTAGTAAAAAAGGAGGTAAGGTGATTTGATGTGTAGTCAAAGAGAACAAGCTTCAAGATACTTGAATTTGAACATTCTTGTCTAAATAAGGTTATCTTCAGATTGGTTAGGTTTATGTTTTAAAACAAGGGAAATTATTAAGCAATACTGAATTATTAGCTGGTATACTTTGATTTCTTGTAGGATTTTAAAACACAAGTAAAGGGAGACAATGTTCAATTCTTGTTTAAACTTTGTATATGAATAAGGTGGAATTTAGGAGTCTCCAATAAACAAAAAGATACTTAAAACAGAACTTAAAGATAAATGCATTACTTTATTTCTAGAAACAGTTGATAGAAAAAAAAACTTACATATGATGTTAAGTATTGAAAAATACAAACTTTCAACATTTGGTTGAAGTAATTCTCATTTGTAAGGAATTGCAACAACAGTTTAACTCTAAACAAAGCAATTCAATGATACTACATCAATCAAAAAGGAAAAGTTCAATAAAAAGAGCAATGCCTGATGAGAGGTCCATGTTCAAACTTCTAAGCTGAAGTAACATGTGAGCTTGAGACAGCATAAAAGAATTGAAGCTAAACTTGCTTGTCTATTTGTTGAGGTTTAATATTGTGTAAGTGTGTTGTCAGATAATAGCTGACTCACTGAAATATATTGGACTTAATAATCTCTTCTTCTTGTTATTACTTATTTTTTTCTCTCCACTTTATCTTTTCATTTTAAAATGTATTGTCCAAAACACCTTACAGTCAGAGGATAAGCACCTTATAAAAAGTTTTTTTCTAAACTTCTTGTACAAGATTTTCCACTTCATAAGCCACAGCAATTGATTTTACATGGGGTCATATCAGATGAATAGCTTTTTTAAGTCTATTGAGGGATTATAAATTTATTTTTTTTGTATGAAGCCATATTTTAGCTTGAATCCACAATCAACATTAGCCATACTTTGATTTGAAGCCGTATTTTTGGTTTAACTCATTGAATGTCTATATTTGTAATCAACAGTTGTTGATCAAAGAGATTATTTTGTGTGCTCCATTAAGCAAAATGTTTTCTTAGTACAATTTATTTTCAGCTCATCACATCTCCCTTACCTGTTGACAAATGTCTTTCATTATGATTTGGTTTGACTAATGTCATATTCTGTCTCATGGTTCAACATTTTGTTGTTGTTGTTTTTTGTGTGAAGTTAACTTCTATGACAATTTTGCTCTGTAATGTGTTATTGGTGTCTGTATTGACATGTTTGTATATTTATACATACCATTGTAAGAAAAAAAGTCAATGATATTTGTATCTTTGTTCAATAGATCTACAAAATAAGAAATATTTTTGATTGATCTTTTTTACCTAAGTTTATATGAACAAATTTATACATTTTTTGAGGATAAAATATTGTGGTACAATAGCAAAAGTTTTCCTTTTAGCTTGTTCTAATCTATGCACAAGTAATACGTCTGAGATGGATAAGTTTTACAGTTGGCAATCTTATTTTCTGATATGCTCAACTTGAAACATTGTCCCTCTATCCTTCCCACCCAAATGTCAACTCTCCTCCTGTCCTGTCTTCTCCTTCTGTCCTGTCCTTTCCTCCTGACATGTCCTCTCCTCATGTCCTGTCTTCTCCTTCTGTCCTGTCCTCTCCTCCTGTCATAGCAAAGGTGATATGTTCAACTAAATGCCTGACAAATGTGTGTCTGTGCTTAGTGAAGATGACTTGTTGTAAAGAGATTCACAAATCCAAGAAAAACAAATGTATGAAAGCTACTGTTTTTTTCTCTCTCTCTGAGCATGAAATGTTTCTATTGATGAATACATGTGTATATATATGTGCAATGACATACATGTAAATGTAGTGTCCCCTTCAGACCTTGCGATCTATGGGATGATGTTAAGATCATCTGTTTCTTTGGCCAGCTAAAGTCAGGTACTCATTAGAGTTGGGTGGACTCAGGGGTGCCCTAAAAATCTCGAAACTCAAAAACCCAGTCTTCACCGGAATTCAAACCAAGGACCTCAGGTCGGAAGCAGAGTGCTTAACCATTTGACCACCGCAACCCTACATGTAAATGTAGTTTTAAAAAAAAATTTCCAATGAAAGCTGGACAAGCCGCTGTGCTTGAAAAGTCCTGTCATACAAAGGACAATTAATTAGATGCAAGTGACCAAGACTGTGTTCTCTCACCATATGTACACCATGACATTTAAATGTCATGTCCTTTGATATGTCCTTTGTTCCAAACCAGACTCAAGCTATTATTATTGCTGTCTTTAGAGGATGGTGAGTCGGGCAACCACACCAAGCCCCACACCTTTGCGGGGGGAGGGGGGGCTCTGCAATAAAGAGAAATCTTGACACCCTTAGCCCATTATACAAATATACCTGACCCTGATATGACACACGCTTATGGCCGCCATAGTCACCTGTGTTTTAGCAAAGATATATTGAGATGATGATAATTAGTTAATTGAGACATGTTCAAAGATTTGATTTACTCTACTGAATTTAAACTCTTAACAATATTAAACTATGTATTTCAATGTTTATCTCATGTCCTTAAGTTAGTGATCAATTCTTATATACATTAGAAAAATTGCATTTTCATCATCATACAGGGTCGCCCAAAAGTAGGTTTAAGGTTATTAAACGTACCTTTTATATGGTAGAAGTGATTTAGTTATACCACTGTTAAACACTCCTCAGAGTATTAATCTTAACTTACATAAATTTTTTTCCTTGCTGATTGTAATTTTTTTTATTATGTAAAGTTAACTTAATAAATATCCCTCTATTGTAATGTTAGAATTTTTAAATAAATAGCTTACTTGATAACTGTAAACCTAATTACGGGCCTCCCTTCTAAAACTTTAAAGTATATTCAATTACACATGTTTCTTATTTTGAAAATGGCAATGTTAAAAAGCCAGATTACCCTGGATGTTTGTACAATACCTCTAATCAAGTCAGAACTTCATTGAGGAACCTGGGTGAGTTGATGATGATGATCTGTCTTCCCCAATGGACCTCATTCACCAATTGTAAATAAACATACTTAGCCATGACATAACATTGATAAAACAATGAAAAATATGTATCTCGTGACAACCTTTATGGATTACATAATTTCTATAGAAGATATATAGAATAACGTGGCTAAATGTTGTTTGTTTATGATTGGTGAATTAGGTCCATTAATTGCTCAAGTGCATGTTGTGTCATATATCATATAGTTTGTTTCTGTGTCAATTGTATGCACATAGATTTTATTATCCAAGGAAAGGTGTTAACATATGTTATCAGTGTAGCTCATCTGTTAGCATATAAGTATGTATTTAATTATTTTATATTATGTAATAAAATACTTCGTAATATGCATGATGATTAAAACTCATTTCTTATTTTTAACATTCTAGGGCATACACATGCAACAATTCTTTCTTTTCATTGCATGGAATGGGTTCTAACAATGAATCTTCAGTTTAACAATAATGATTTGATATAAACCAATGAGTTGATCACAATGTTTTTTTCAGTAAATTTCTACGACAGACGACACACTTTAAGTTAGTTACACAAAATAAACAAGCACCAATGGAAACAATGGGTAAATGAACTAGCAGACAACAGCAATCGCCAGTATTTTGTTTGTATTATTATATGAAACAGTAGTGTAATATGACCCACAATCCTAGAGTATTATTACTTGATATCTATAAATAGAAATCATGGACAAAATTAAAGATAAAACCATGAAATTGAGCTAAGCAAACAAAATTGGTAAATATATTTCTAATGGCACAGATTTATAATTCTAGATGTATTACAAATTTAATTATATGCCTGATCTTAACTAATTGAGACAACTACACTCAATGTAAGCTTTTTTTAAAAAGTATTTTAAAACATTGTGTAGTTAGCGCTATGACATGACTCTGGCTTTTATGGTGTTTACCTTAAGAACCCTGTAGTAGTGTACATTAACGGTCCTGAAGAGAGAGGGAACTACTAAACATGCTAATAATTCTAGTTAGAAGATTCAAGTTCTAGACGTATCTGGGACATTGTATTATTTCATGACATTAATGTTTCACTCATCATATATATCTTAGACAACTAGCAATACATTTTAAAACAAAGATTATCTTAGGGGAAATAACTTCATATTTACAGTTGTATCTAACAACAATTTAAGAATTATTCCCCCTTTTTCGATATCAAAATTAGTTAATAACCGCTATTTAATTAATATTTAGTTAATTTCTATGTTCTCTTTGACAATTAATAATTGTGAACTATACGGACTTCATTCGAAAATGGGAAGTGGGAGAAATAACGTGTTCAAAATGTGTAACTATGTTGTGGTGTGTATGTGTGTGTTGCTATGTGTGAGTAGACGTTAGCGAATGGTTGGTGGCTGTGCAGTGAGGATAATGAAATAACTACTGTCTCGCGTAATGCCAATGAAAAAACCCAGATTCCAGAGTGTAAGGACGTGCTGTGAGTTAGTTTTCTTTAAATATCATGTTATTTCATCTCGTAAGTTTTGTGTATATATTGTAACAAAAGTTATTACAAAGCTTATATCAACTCTATCAATTTATCTGTCTGGTAAAAAGTTTGAGCATGTTTTTTTTTCACCCATTTCCCCATTCTAGGATCAAGTGGAAACTTTTCACAATTATTCATTGTACCTGGCAAGTAGTGGCAAGACACGAACCAATAAAATAATGAACTAATTAGTTAATTTATTATTGATGATTAATTATTTTGTTAGATAGCGAAAGAAGAGGAATAAATGCTACGTATGAGAAATGTGGATGTATATATTGATTTAATTCCCTTATTATGTTTTTGACCCCTTTTTTTCCCGTTTCCGATTCTCGGATCAAGTTGAAATTTTGCATAATCGATTACAATACACGAATCATCGAATCATTAAAAAAAATAAATCAATTAGTTCTAATTAATTAATTCATATATAAAAGAAAGGGAGATAAACACTGCCTTTTCCCAGATAAATGCAGTAATTAGCGGTTCCTTTCCTTAGATAGGCTTTGTTTTTTAAAAAAGTAATCTTTTCTGTGTTGCTTGTGCTTAGTTTTGTTCACAAAGAAGCTATTCAAGTTAAGTTCTATAATTTAAAACAGAATACACATACAGCGGTTTTCTGTCTATCAAAAGTTGATTACACTTCTTACATCATATCCTGTTGACAGTGGTTGACATAATATAAACCCAGGAATACAATCCTTTACTTTTCAATGTTATATTTTTTTCAAGCTAAAATGTCACAATTGGCTTCACGATGAACTACGTACAGATACTCCTTTGACTAGCCAATCTTAGCGTTCTCACATCAGCTCACGCTGACATCGTGCTCTACTGGAATGAATGAAAAAGTTATTTTAAATGCGCAGTAATTTTTTTCCCCCACTAATTGTAAATCGTTGTTCCAGAATAGTATGAGCACGTTGTTTGTTAAACAAGGAACCCTCCCATCTCTTACGTTGTTTGTTCAACAAGGAACCCTCCCCTCTTTTTCCAAATTACTAGACTCTCTAAACCATATGGCCCAACAGTTGCCATAGGAATTAGTAAAACAAATGCTGCACGTAATGAGAAATTGTGTACCTGATCTAAATATAACCATCCACCCGCTCTGCCAGGCAGCAAACGGTTTTTACCTCAAATAACAGATTCGTAGCCGGATGGACAGGAGGTGCGTAGGGCTCCTGCATTTTTTGTCATCCTTAATTCAGCGTGGCTGTTGATGACGTCATCGCTAGCCCACTACTCTCGAGCTCAAAACTTTTGTTATGTTGAAACAATTTATTAACTGCACGTCATCATTCTTCTAATCATTACATTTTTTATGAATGCACCGATCATAAATGTCCATTCATTATTTTTTTAAACTAATCTTCTATTAATAATAAAAATTATAGCAATGTCGGTGCGTTCGTGGAGGAGTAGAAATATCACCTGCTTCCCTGGGTATTTTTAGTATCTAATTCTAATCTGATTCTATTTTTTTTTTCTTTTGGATAAAAGCCTACTCTTGGCATATCCGTCTTGCTCAATGGAGAGCTAAAAACTATAACTATATTTAGCCTAATAGTGGAAAGTGAAAGGGAGATAAACGAATAATTAATTATGTAGTTACATTTTTTAGAGAAAAATAAAAAGAATACTATAATTTACTAGAGTGGCTTTCACATAGACATATAGATCTATATATAGACTGGCCGATGAAGAACAAATTATTATTGGAAAAATGTGGGCAAACATACATTTAGTTATACAGCAGTTATGAGCAGTATAAAAGTAAAAGTATTTATAGCTTGTTTTTTTAGTCATAACCTATGTAATTAATAGAACCCTTTCTGTATTATTATATTTGTAATCTTTCCTACTAAATCTATGTCAGGCGGGCATAATTATTATCCCCCCCCCCCAACTATTAACTTAACTAGCTTCTAAGTCTAGATCTAGACTGAAGACATTGAACACATGTCGGCATTAGTTAGTGACAGTTAGTGTTTAGAGATCGGATAGGATAGACGATAGACTCGGATAGACTGACTGACTTACTGTCTAAAAATATTCAATTTATTGATGCAAAATGATTTTTCAAACTTTAGGATTTATCCCTTGGCCGCATTGGTCTATCGTTCTACGATCGTTAGAGCACGCTCTGCTCATTTTCTTTTACTTTTTTGACTAAAAACTAATTCTAAATATTTGAATCGATAAGACGAACGCCATACATAAAGAAGCCATGTCAACAATAAATAGATCCATATCACAAGCCTATATATATTTTCCTATGTCTTTCATTATGAAATTGTTGATATGGTGCGCATAGGTGCATGCGTAGCCTAAAAAGGCAAAATATTAGGAATAATAAAGTTTTGTACTTTTCAAAACTAAAGATCATTGTTATAGATATGCTGAAATGTGCGTCCTAGAATTTATAGCTCATTTGCCACCATTTTTTTCTAACGTAGATGTGGACGTAAAACATATTTGACTCTTCCCAAATGAAAATAAGATCCTGTTTCCAGTCTATATTTATTTATGTCTATGGGCTTTCAACTTTTTAGCTCTTGCGCTATAGAGGGGAAGTAACCCTTAAAGGATTAAGAGCACGTCATGGCCTAAATTGTGCAGCCACTTAGAAATTATATTTCTAAAAATAATTATTGGGTCTAATTTGCATTTATTAATGCAGTAAAAGGACAGAATTTAGATTTGTAAAGGCCTTAAGCTTTTTGAGATATGGGGCTCATTGTTATCAACATAAGGTAATTTTTACTATATGCGTTTTCCATTACAGAACTAAAAATATCATTGGGTTCCTTTTTTCTTTAGCCCTAAGCTATAAGCACGACATGGCCTAAATTGTGCAGCCACTTAGAAATTATATTTCTAAAATTAATTATTGAGTCTAATTTGCATTTATTAATGCAGTAAAATGATTGGATTAGATTTGCTAAGGCCTTAAACTTTTTGAGATATGGGGCTCATTGTTATCAACATAAGGTAATTTTTTACTATATGTTTTTTCCACTATAGAACTAAAAATATCACTGCGAACATTTTTTGTTTGTTTTGAACCCTAAGCTATAGGCTTGAGGCTATAGCATGTTTCGTATAATTAAATCCAGCATTGGATAAATGTAGCACTGGCTACAAACTACACTCTTAAAAATACATTGAATGTTCAATGTGGCACTATGAATTCTTTATATAAAGCCTTCTCGCTGCTGGAGGCAACCATATCTTGAACTGTCGATATGTTGTTAAGTCAGTGGCGTAGCTAGGATGGGTGGAGGAGGATGGGAGAATTTGAAAATACCCCTGGGCCCCTACATGAGGGGGTCCCAAATGAGTGGTTTTTTTAGCATTAAAAATGAAATATTACGCATATTGCAGGGGTCCCCAAAAGGTCAATCCCTCCGGGCCCCCAAACGATGGGAAATTCCTAGCTACGCCCTTGTGTTAAGTTCTATTAAGGCGTAAAGCCAATAAGCCTGGGTAAGGATCTAATGCTCCACTATATGAAGTCAGTTGTCATTTATTGTTATCAGGTACAATGGTGTATCAAATCAAGTAGTGTAGCAAGGTACACGTGTGCAAGAATATCACGTGGACTTCCCTTCCATAGGCTTATTACGCCAACAAACCAACAATGTGTCCTCCTATACGTAGCAGTGTGTTTACAAAAGGGAATTCCCATTCAGACAGCACATTCACCAAGTGAAAGTATCACAGCACTCAATTTAATTACGACTTCTGACAGTAAAACTGTATTGACACTCTGTTTAGTTATGATTAGATAATTAAATTTGATACATTTTAATTCTTACAGTAAAACATTGTTACTGTCTTTTGTTCTCAAGGCTGTGGTCCACCTGATGGACATTGGTTCATGTGCAATAAGCCATGGTTATCACTTCACAGTTGTGAATCATTGTCTATTAATTTGCATTCGAGCTGATAGAGAAGATTGCAGATTTGTTCATGTCTGTAAGACGCACCTATGACCCACATATTTACATATGTACACTCCCCACTCTATCAAAACTGATCAAGGATAAAAAAAAAAGAAAAATAAAAAAAGAAAGAATACTTGCGCGTTTCTAAATCGTCCTTGAACTGTGACATTATCTAGGGCTTGTGCTACTTCGATACGTAAATAATTTAAGTCCTTGACACTGCATCCATTTTCTGTTGTTCGAAATATTTTTGACTAGAATTGCAGCAAAAGGGAGGTAAATCTGAAATAATAGGAAATCTAAAACCTGTAAAGGAGGGAAAAGGGAGGTTACCCTGTATTTCTTGTTAAAAATTAGTTAATAAATAAAATATTTCAAAAATTAAAAAAAAAAAAGAAAACTATTTTGTTAGAGCAGTTACAGATCAATGAGAGGGGGATTATAATATAACAGAACAGAAGATTTTATGTGTTAATAACTTTTAACCATTATTGCAACAAAAATTAAGAACTTCTACATATAATGAATATCAATATCAAAATGAAATATTACAGGATGATGACAGGTGGTTATTTAGTTACATTCGAAGGCATGAGGGTTAGATAAAAGAGAAGAATCTAGTGACATGGTCTGCATATCAGATGAGATGGTCAAGAATCAAATAGCAAATGATAGGTAACTGTGTGGCTCAACATGCCATAACTTCCCTGACACTGATACCAACGCAAATTTATTGTTGTATGGAGATGCCACCCTGGTAGACACTCAAGATCACGTGTATTTATCAAATTTGTTATTAATTGATAATAGTGACGAACAGGTATTCCCAGCATCTTAACAGCCCTGCGCTGGCTTGGACATGTTCGCCGGATAGAGGAAATTCGCAGCCGAAAGTCATCCTCTACGGACAACTCGCGACTGGCTCAAGAAAAACTGGTCGCCCCCAACTCCGTTACATAGATTTAATAAAACGAGACATCAAATCAGTGAACATCAATACTGACCATTGGGAAGACATAGCTCTAGACCGCACCAAATGGAGAGAGACAGCGACCAAGAAAGCTATGGACAGTGAAAGAACATGGGCCCAGCTCTGGAAGAAAAAACCGTACAATGCCATAAATGGCCAGCTCCTCTACCACTGAACCGTAAACCACCTTAACCTGCGATATTTGTGGACGGGAGTGTCTCTCTAAAATAGGGATCCAAAGCCACATGAGGAAGTGTGCGAGATGAACCATAATCGTTCTACGACTGAAGGAGACCAATGGTGAGATTTGAAAATAGACAGAAAAATGTAATGGAAGAAGCTCTATTGGTAGAATGAGACAGACAAAATAGTATAATATATATAATCTATACATGTAATTCTCAAAGTCGAAAAGTTCAAAAGTTCAAACACACAAGCAACAAGTAAAACTGAAAGATCCCATGGCGCAGCATGGTGTGAATGGAAAATGGTGTATCCAAATCCGAACTATTTTCATTCACAAAATAGCATAGCATAAGGCGCTATGCCATTTTGTGAATGAAAGTGGTGAATATAATTCTCTTCTCAACTTGTCATAATATTAAAAGTATTTCCAGATTATTTTGTCGTAAGACTCTTGAAACTATAATAATACACAGATAGAGTCTACTCTCAGGTTTGACTTTAGAAGTACTTTAATTAATATCACAAATTACGTTAAAATAACAATTTCACTGGCTTCCTGTTCATATCCTTCTTCTAGCTCCCCCCCTTTTAATCTCACTTCCATTTTAAATTTTTATCTATATATTTCATGATATTTTTTTTTTACTTTACTTTTACTTTACAAAAGATTTTAATAATTTCCGGAGATTTCCAGGACTTTTTCGTAGGCTTATATTTAATAAAATTTCAGGAGATTTCCAGGGGCTCCTGGTAAATCAAGAGGCCGCGGGAAATCTCTTATATGTTATAAAATAGTTTAATTTAATAATTAATACACCTAAAAATTAGCACGGGTCCAAAGAAAGTGCGGGACCCACTGCGGTCGCATATGTTGCAGTGCCTAAGGCCTGTCCTGCAAAATAGCGGCGTATGCTATGCCGCCGGTCGACTAGTATAAATTAAAGAAAAAAAAATGCATACAGGAAAAAACATGTTAAAAAATTAAGTGCGAAATTACAACTGAGTAACTTTGAACTTTGTCATCTCTTCTATATGTACTTCTCTCTATATTTATCTTCTAGAGGAAATTTGAACTTAAAGTCAGAGTTTTAAATTATATGAGCAAGAGTGTAACTTCCTTTACTACTAGCAACAAGCGTCTTGGTCTTTCGGGGAAAATGGCAAAATTAGGGAAACATAGAAAAAGATGTGCTATTTTTTTTAAAAGTTGCAATCAACGAAAAAAAAATCTGTTTTCAGAAGAGTTATTGACATAGAACACGGTTTAGGTACTTTAGAAAGGAAAGAGTTAGGAAAAAGAGATTGTATTAGAGTAGAAAAAAGAGGGAGAGACAGAAAGACGGAGAGAAACGGACAGAGAGAAAATGAGAGACGGAGAGAGAGAGACACAGTGAGTGAGTTAGATTGAATCTGATAGAGAGACAGAGAGAGACACACAGAGAGACAGGTAGAGAGATAGACAGAGAGAGAGAGAGAGAGAAAGAGAGAGAGACACACACACAGAAATTTTGCATAGATATATTGATAAATAGAAAAGAGAGAGACAGGGAGACTTAAAACTAGAGAAACTATTACATAGATATATTAGAGAGAGAGAAAGAGAGAGAGATTGAGAGAATGAAATTAAGTAGATGCTTACAAAGAATCACTTCCCTATATACTTATTTACCATAGTATTAAATCTAGTTTTACATTTTTCCTAATTGGGCTCTACATGACCTCATTTCACTTAACACTTTAAATTGAACAAACCACACGTAAACTTTCAGTCACGTGGCTGGATATTTGAAAGGGCCATGTTTTTTCACTGGTTAAACAGTTTCTAATTGAATAAACAATGTTGACATAACTGATTCAGCTTGGCCATTATTTCCTTCTGCAATATGACTTAGAACAATAGGCCAGGAGAATCTAATACACTAACCAGTGACTAACAGAAAGTTTTTAAAAAAGGGAAGGGGGGATATTTATAGCAGAACAATGTTACGGTGCTCGAAGAAATCTAGCATTCAACAACAGGAAGACGTAGAGAATCAGATTGGCGTAGACATATTGTAATGTTGCAGGCACCTGTAGCCAATATGCTATAAAACTTCCAACTTCGAGGAAAACGTTTCTGAATGTAATCATTAAAAATCTTTTAAACATTGATTAAAAAAAAGTATTTTCTTGGTTTATATTAAAAAAAATTAAAATTTTTAAGATATTCTGCAAACATAAAAGATTTTTTGTCCTTTGAATTAGAATGGACCGCCTCCACAGCCAGATTGTCAGCATGCGCTCTCCACCGAAGGGAGAGTCTCTCTCAGTTTTAGAAACACTAGTCCCTTCAATCAAACAGCCCTTCAAGTCAGGGGCGTAGCTAGGGGTTCGGGGGCCCGGGGGGGATCGACCTCTTTGGGGGCCCCTTGCATTTTGCGCATTCGACATATGACATGACATAATGTAGCCTACTCAAAAAATATATAAGCCCAAGATTAAATTAGTTCAGTATATCAGTAAACGTAACAAAGAAATTATCATTAAGACTCTTTTAATAAATAATAACTTTGTTTATTAGCTAAATAATACACACGTGACAATTCATATATCTTCACGTCGTGCATTCTGTGCAGCAAAGACATCTATAGCATCATCTACATCGATACTTTCTAGTATTTGTGACTTCACTGACATTAAAGCCATGATAAGCCTTCCTTGCGTCATTATGCTCCTGGGATAGTTTTTGATGAACTTGAGATTTGAGAATGACGCAAGGGAGGGGGCCTGAGTTAGCGGTATACGGAGGAGGTTGCAATGTTTGAGCACACGTTATTATCATATGAAGCCCGTTTCCGCAATATATCTATTGTGGATCGTATTACTGGTTTGTTGTTCAAAACTGCTCGTACATCAATGACATCTTTGAACAAGCGATTTGCCATTTATTTCATCATACAAACAGGAAAAAGTAACACAGTTTGTCATAAGCGTGTCATCATCCAACAAGTGTCTTGGTTCAAGAAGAAACCCAAAGGTATCCATTTTTTTCCAGCCTTTGTAATCTGTCCTTCATCACCATTTGAAATCTCTCCAGCACTTCTGTCGCAACACGTTGTTTGAATTGCAGTTCAATTGACAGTCCTACATTAGAACTCAACTTCCCATAAAGTCTTTTCTTTCTTCTGGTTGTTTTGATTACAAGGAATCCATAGTATCCACTACCTTCTTTTGCTTTTTCGTTGGATTGGGTGATCAGTTTCGTCAGTTTCTCGTCATTTAGCTGAAAGGATGCTCGAGTATAGAAATACTCCGATAAGCATTACAGCTGCTGATGAGTAGAAGACTCAGAGACATTAATCCAATTGATCCAAAACTAATGAAACCATCGGTAACTGAAAATGCGACATTACTCAACGAACGACAGATGAAAAGACTACCTAAACATTACTCTGTCAGAGAGAATGTGAGAGTTCGTCTAGAACAAACATGGCAGAAAGCAGTTGTCATTAAAACAAAAATTTCTCACCCAGATCTTATATCATAAACAAACGATTGGAAAACATACAGAAGAAATCAACGCTTTTTGAACAAGGGTTTCGATCACGATATATTTGGGTACTATGATACCGATGAAGGCAAAGAACAGTAAACTGTTAGAACAAACGAAACAGACAGTTATAGACCAACGTCTAGAGAACCTGTTGTGCCAGTCAAGACAACCAGAAGTGGTCGAATTGTTAAAGTTCCTCGTAGATATAAGTTTAAGAACTTTAGTAGGAAGGATGTGATAATAACTTGAAAAGGAAGGATCTCTGGGATTAATTTGGAAAAAAAAGTTGAACAATTCAATATTGCTTTTGGATTTATGCCTAAAAGACGTATTCGCTAGCCAGACAGACGGCCACTCATTGTGGCTGCGTTATCATAGGTTTAACCAATGCATCACACTGTTTTGTTGCCCCACCCTGGTCAACCCGAATAATGGACAATTCAAGCATTCTTAAGAATAATAATTATTAAGAATACGCTGTATATCATACAGTTTTATTCGTGGCCAGTAGCGTCCTTAGGGAGTGGTAAGTGGTGCTTGATGGGGGCCCCGCGATCGGAGATTTTATTGTCACAAACTTGATCCCCACATATTTTCCTAATACAATCCGATTGGATGTCGATGTTTTGTATACGAAATAAAATATATGGGTTGGTTGCTTCCGTCTATTTTTTTTTCCCAATAGGCTATGGCCATGTGAGTAATTTTTAAACTTTTTTTAAAGTTGAAAGAATTTTTTTGTGCAGAACAATTACAATACATTATATATAGCACTTTGCGCGGCCAATAGTAAGCCAACAAAGGCTACACAATGTTCTATGTTTTGTAACAAAAAGGAAGGCCCACAGCGTTAGAGACGGATTAGCAGGTTAGCGTGATGTGGTATGGTATATATAGTTTATCCTTACGGGGCCCCGAACATGACACACGCACAGGGTCCCGCGCACTGCGCTCCTGTTCGTGGCAAAAAAGAGAGTAATATTCTTAGTTTTCGCTGCAAGCACGTTTGATCTCTTTTGAAAGTAAAATAAATCGGCAACAAATCTATTAAAGATTTGCATTTTAAAATGTAAAACTAACTTTAACTTTTCTCTTTCGGAAAAATATTTTAAAACGTACTGGTACTTGACACAATTTGTCAATCAAATAAATTAATTTATGTATTTACAAACAAATTTTGGACACCCGTTTGGGGGCCCCCCCCTAAGTGGGGGCCCGGGGGGATTTTCAAAATCGCCCCCTCCCCCCTACGCTACGCCACTGCTTCAAGTCAAAGCGAGATAATTATTGAGAGGCGAAAAAAAATGTAAAAAAAGCAAAGCTTGTGCAAGGGAAAGTACTTCCCAAATTGGTGCAATAATGCAAGATTTATTTCCCTTTTTCATTATACAAGACAATTATCAATTACCCCAAATAAAGTTTAAAAAATAATTCCTCTTTAATTTAATTCATCTGTTGTCATCGACATTAGATCATTGTACAAAATTTAAACTTAATCTGAGAATAGAAAGTGGGAGAAAAAACGTGTGAAATATCCAGACAGACAGACAGACAGACAGACATACAGACGAAGTGAGACAATTTTACTTTTATGATTTCACATGTGCATTTGCACACCTGTGTGTGTTTTCAGGATGCTCAATGTATGTGTATTGACGTCATTTCTTTACATTTTGTGAGTGATTCAGAGAAATTTAAACATAAAACTTTGACGGCTCATAATTCATTCGTCAAAAAAAAAGTCAAACTCTTGAAACATTCCTTGAACTGCGAGTCATCAGTTGTGAACTCGTAAACACAAACCAAATTTCTAGAATTTCTCTCTAATGATCATTTAATGTGTACAAATGTGAAGCCAGTTTGGCTTGTTCATGGCTTCCCCTTCAGGCTAAAAAAAGATTGTTTTAAAAAAAAAGTGCATCAAAATGGTAACAACTTTGTAATGCCCTGCCTGGCACACGGCGAGCAGAAAATCTGGACAGATGACATAAGTCTTTGGGCACATTCTTTCCATTGATCTCAGCCTGGAAACTCAAATTTCCGAACTAATACTGGACTGGATTCACGCCAATGTAGACTGTTCAGCCGCTTAGGACCTCACTATCAGAGAGATCCTAACCCAAATATTAACAAATAAAAAATAATATAAAAAAACAAACTAGTCCATAGGGTAGATATAGATATACGGTAGACAATGTAAAGGTCATCAGTTAACGGAGGTGTCATGTGGCCCGCACAACGACAAACCGCCGTTACTTTCCCATACTAATGTCAGGTACTCATCATAGTTAGGTAGACTAAAAATCTCGAAATTCAAAGTTCAAGTCGCCACCGAGATTACTTTGAAAAACTTTAACGATCAGACTAGAGTTTTCACAGTGTCAGCAGCGATTAAGTAGGCTTATTCTTTTACCAACAATGTACATCAACTATCAAAGTTCCAGGAAAATCGTTAGAGCCCTTTTCGAGAGCCGTGTCTATCTAGGTTTTTTGAGTTTTGAGTAATTTTCTAGGTTATTAGTTTCCACGAAGGTACGAGCTGAATAGAGGTATTGTAAAAATATGCCTACTAAATATATATATATATATATATATATATATATCCTATACTCTTAAGCGAGCAATTCTTGTATATATATTTATTTATTTATTTATTTATTTATAAATAAATAAATAAATAAATAAATAAATATATATATATACA
>JADKLZ010001913.1:23572830-23592578 GCA_021533235.1 Biomphalaria straminea
TAACTTAACTTGTTTCTTCTCAAACACTAACTTAACTTGTTTCTTCTTAAACACTAACTTAACTTGTTTCTTCTTAAACACTAACTTAACTTGTTTCTTCTTAAAAACTAACTTAACTTGTTTCTTCTTAAACACTAACTTAACAATCATTCTTAGCAGCTAGAAACAAGTTTACAAAAACAGTGAAACATTTTATTAAGAATATAATACAATAAAAAAAATGGCTTACAACCAAAGATAAGTTAAATCACATCTATTCAGAATTGAAATAAAAAAAAGAGTAGTATAGGTAAAAACATATTTTTTAAAACATATATTGTGGAGAACATAGGAATGAACATTATATGAGACAAGCTTTGGGAATGAAGTTCTCACTTTTCCATTTTGGTTCCAAAATTGTCTCAGTAGTTTTAATGGAAAAATAAAATGTCTTTAAAATGAGATTGAAGCAATGGATTGATACTGAAATTGTCAGGCCAGTTGTGTATCAGCTTTGAAGAACCTCAACAGTCAAGTCTCACTCTTCCTCACTCAATACCAATATATATATATATATATATATATATATATATATATATATATATATACAAATTATGAATAATATCAACAAGAGCCATATATATATACACTGCTTTTTTTTGTATGAAAATAGGTGCTGGTACTCAGTGATGAATTGCCTAACTTTTAATTACTAATAAACTAATAATAAACATTGAAATACAAGAAAAGTAATATTTTTTTCCTCCACATTGAAAAAGGTGCTGGTATGCCGTACCGGTGAATACTGTCACAAAAAAAGCCCTGTATATATACACACATAATGTATATACAATATTTAGAAAAATATTTAATTTCATCTTTCTATAAAAAAAAAAACATGTAAATTTTCAATTGATTTAATGAAATGATGTAAGGCATTTTCATTTAAAAGCTTTGAATAATTTAAATGCAGTATTCTTTATATAACAAAATTAAGCCGTCAAAAAAGAAACTCTAGAAGCTTTTCAAGACATAGCTGTTTAAAGTTACAAAACTGCAAAGCAATTATACTCCAATGAAACACACTAATTGAAGATATTTTAATGACTATGGCTTATAAAGATCCCCCCAGCTTTTTTTTTCTTCTTCTCTTACATGATACAAAAAAAGATGATATTGATATTCTAGGTTTAGCCTTACTATGTGGTGTGATGTGAGTTTCTAGAATGACATCTTTCTTTACACAACTGTTATCTTATAGTTCATTAACAAAGTTAACAAGCAATTTAATATGTGTAAGAATCTTTCGCTTTGTTTTCTCCATCACACCCAAGATCTCATACATATCTTACAGAGAGAAAAAGATCTTGCATCATGTTGTCAGAGTAATCACATACAAGTAAAGAACATGCTGATGTTATAGCATTCTGGGCTAGCAGTTAGCACAGAATGAGTAAACACCCTGTAATTACTACAGACTTAATCTACTCAATATTTCAAATGTTTTTATACAAGGAATACAAAAGTTGGCAAGTCTAAGAGCTTCAAAATGATATTTAAAAATATTTTGTAAACATGCAATGTTCATAAAAATGTAGTGATATATATATTTCTGCAAAGATTATTAAAAAAAAAAAAGACTTTAAAAGTCTCCTTGTTAAATCTGTATTAGATTTCATAGATTTGCATAAATTGCTTTTGCTTTGCTGCACTGGAAATAATTATGTAAATGTAAGAAGCTGCCGCACAGTGTTTTATTAAGAGTTTGTTTCATCTAACACCACAACCTCATAAGGCGAACACTTCGGAAGTCCCACTTTACTGCAGAACCAGCCGTAGAAACCTTTCTCTCCGTCTAATATTTCAGTCTGCCACCTGAGCCAGGACCATGAGATCTGCAACACGGAGGCAATAACAGCTATGCACAATGAAGACAGTCCTACGGTCAGGGGGAAAGAAAGTATGATCAATGGGGAGACAGTCACCCTATAGGCAATGGATTTCTCTTCGCTGAAAAAGATGATTAGGTTGTACCAGGTCATGGCACCATTGTAAAATGACATGCACAAGGAGACCACAAGGGCGACAGGTATACAGAGTACGCCCCAGAGAACAATGTGAAGGCCTTCTTTTTGATTGCATTCTTTCTTTCTTCCCTTTTGCAGCTCCTTTTCTCGAGAGGTCAGACGCATGAATTCATTTTCGGTCAGTTCAATTTGAACCTGTTAAAAAGTGATATGATTTAAATGTAAAAATATATTTTATTGGTTAACTATTAAAATGCCTACGAAGCAGATAATATTGTGTTGAGGGATGTCTTATTCCCATAGCTAGAGTAACAGGGTAAAGGAAACAAAGACTTAATTTTGCTTCACAGTACTAAGTGCATTGCATGTGGTGAAAACAAAAAAAGCCTTGGCTATTTGAACCAAGTGGTTGCTTGTGGAGCCGTGAACCTTCAAAACAATCCCATAGTTGAAAAAAATGTTCATTAGCTCTGACTAAAGGGGTCTGTGGAAGCACTTTAAATCCCACACTCAGATCAAGCAGAGGTGTGGGTACAAGAATGTAACGAAAACGAAAAAATATAATTAATTATAACACAATTTTCAAGTTGAATTCACAAAATGTCAAGCCTTTTCCTGCATTCTGAGATTCAGAATCACAACATTTTCAAATTTCTTTATCAAAAAGTTTTGAGTCGATATTTTAGCAAAAAAAAAAAAGGTATGCAATTAAAAGTTCGAATGAGAAGTAAGACGAATGACATATTTTATTTTAATCTCATATAAGTTGTTTGATATTGAAAAATGGAAAGTTCAATAAAATTAGTTCTTTTTTTTTTAAACTTAAAAATAAATTGAAGAGCTTCATATTTATGCCCACCCTCTATCAAATTGGTGTATAAAATAAATGACATAGATCACTTGGTCATGCTTATTGTAAATTAGGTAAAAACAATGTTGACTTTTATGTAATCATTTATATAAGAAATATTGGATCTTTAATTATTTTTTTTGGCTAGTACAAATAAAATTAGTGACAAAGGTTGAGAAGTGTCAATATGATCTTGAAAAAAAATATTTTTAAACAAAATCATGTGATATAGAGATCCGACGAATACAGCTTTTTCATTATCAATGATATAAATTACAATTTAGAAAAGACCATAAGACCTATGAGATATTAAATATTGGCTAGACATACAAACAATGAATACACACCTCTACAGGCTGGCCAACACCATTTCCTCTGGTGACAGTACCAATCATAGTAACCCGCTGACCATCACTTGTTGAGCCTGGCCGCTTTCTGTTCTTTGGCATTCCACCTGCTAACAGTTCATTTGTGTGGGATGGAGATGGGTTTTGTGAAGACACTGGTTTGGCTAAACTGATGGCACCAGCGGAGCTGTCAGTTGCAGGATCATTGCTTTCAAGGCACTTTTCATTCATGGACACTTTCCTCTTTCCAGTACTTTCTGCCACCCCTGGGAGAGGGTTAGCTGGCATGAGAGGCTCAGACTGCTCTTGGAGCTCAACAATTTGCATGCCTTTGGTACTGATATTGGTTTCAGGCATGATCAATAAATATAGGACAAACTAGTGAGCTGAAAACTAGTTATCAAGTTCAATTTGTGGAAAGCAATGTACTGTATAAACTGAAACTTTAATCTGTCAAATAAAAAATAAATAAATTGGGAGGGAATGGAATGATAATGAGCCTACATTAGCATTGATGCCTAATACAACTATGATATATATATATATATATATATATATATATATATATATATATCTACTTTATAAAAGGAAAAGTAAGGCGTATGTATGTATGTATGAGCCGAATGGAAATCAAAACCGCTTGACCAATGTTGATTAAACTTGGCAGAAATGTTCCTTGGGTACCAACTTAGGCCGTAGTGTATATATTGTAGCCCTAAAACAAACTTAAGACCCTAAAAAAAAATAAAGTTGACCAACTCTATTAAACTATTCTATCTCATAAATGTAGGTCACAAAACTTAGACTTCATGATTAGAAGAAAATGACTAGATCTAGATCTAAACTCTTATTCTAGAAAACAATTTTTTTTTACTTTCACACATGAACATACATATTAGTGTCTATTCATTTCATTAGTTAATGAAAATTAACCTTCAAATTTGAGTTTACAAAACTTTTTTTATGTAAAATCGTTCGCTCTAAATGTAGATCTAAATGGCTTTGAACGCCTTGACATACTTTTCCGTAACTGCGGCACTATTAGGCCTACATGTGTGGCGCGCAGTGGTACAAATGAAATGAACGTCAAAGGTCATAATTACAATATCGCGCATTATAAAAGCATATTATTAAAGTAATAAACTACTTACATAATACAATTTACTTTTCATTGTATTTTTCAAAGCATTTAAGCCTACAATTACCGATTCGGTTTACTTTTAAGTCTTTATTTTCAATTTACTTTATTATTTTCAGATTTACTTATGCGCATTTAGACCTGATAACGTACGAAATACGGCTAATGTGTCTACATCAAATTATGCTTATTTATCTAGGTCGAGTTCACAGTGTTAATAGTCTTTTATTATAATAGGCTCAAAGTTTTAATTTATTGACTAGATTGCTGTGGCATTCAAATTGTTTAGATTCTAGAGCTATACCAAATTAAACTAACAATGTTACATAAACAATTACATTCACGCGTTGGATTTGCTTTTAAAATATAGATCTATTGTATTGTTTTTTTGTCGCCTACACGGCTAACACGCCCACAGTATTCACCAAGGCAACGCGTATTGAGGTCACGAAATTTCGGCTCTAAATAAAATAAAAACATTGTTGGCTTTTGACTAATAAATGCGTTATTTTTGGATTTAACTCATTGAGAGTTCAATATTTTACTCTCTTAAATATACGATTAAATATACTTTTACTGAAGAAAGTCTAGATCTACTTATTAACTTGCATATTATACATAATAATAATTAAAAAATGCATTCTTTAATTTAGCTGTCTACATCAGGACATTTGTTATATTTATATAGATAAACTGGTACAAAAATAAAGTCTTTTCATTTCCAATATTATTCAAGTATATGTAGGTCTACAAGCAAATGTTTTTATTTGAAAAAATGGATTTAAATTTATGTCGATTGGCTAATTTTATAGCTACATTATACTATTTTTACATTTACGCATTCCGCATTCGTTTTACTTATTATCATTTCATTTGTTTACAAAACACTCTTAGTGACTACATGACAGTGATACGCAAATTAAGACCTGCGGGCCGCGGGTAACATATGGCTAGTAATATATATATGTAAATGTTTGTAATTCAACCAAATAAGAGTATTAAAAGAAAGGTTATGAGTAACATTATAGCAGCATAAAAATTATACTTGTGTGTATGTCTGTGTGTGTGGGGATTAAAATGCAGGCCATGATTTTCAAAGATGTACATACACAATATTAATATAATTTATTTTTAACAATAATAATTTTTAAAAATAACGCCATATATAGCAACACAGAGCATAGCATGTTTCTCCAGTACTGGTGACCAAAAGGTATTGGGTCACTAAAAAGTCTATAATTCTTATTGAAATGGCACAGTTTTAATTTCATTGCAATTAGAAAGTTGTTGATCTATAAATTGTGATATTTTGAGGTTGAAAGGTGCATTGTGGAATTTTTTAATTATGCATTAAGTAGTACATAAAATGGCATCTTTTGATGTAAAACAGTGGGTTACTTTGAAGTAATATTCTACAAAAATCAAGGAGTATTGAACAGATATTTTTGTTGAAATGGGTTTCAATATATAATATTTATTTTCATTACATCTATATCTTTTTATTTTATATTTATTTTAGTATACTAAGATGTCATTGTAAAAAATGTGTCACAGGTGCATCAAGTGGAATTTTAAACATCTATCTACTGTAAACAAAGTATATATTTAATAAGCAACTCATTAACTGACTGTAGGTCTGTAGAATGTAGTGACTACAGACTCGTCCCAGGGTCGTCAACCTGCTGATTGTGAGTTACATGCAGCTCTTAGGATGTGAAGCTGCGGCTCTGTAGTTTCATTAAGCAAATATTATTTATTTCATCGAAACATTTTTAAAAATAGTTCTGAATCATTTAACAGGGATTAGACACTGATTCGATCTCTCAGCCACTTGTACACACTTTTCCGAACACCCCTCCCCCATTACACGTGCCATCACTGTTGTCAGTCCGCTGGAAGCTCTCGGCAGTCGTCAAATGTTTCTTTGTAGGTCTTGCATGAGACGAGCTGTAAGCACCTCCTTGCTTCCACTAAGCTTCAGACATCGATAACGAGGTTCCTGCCTTAGCACTTTACCAAAGAGTTGGTCTAGTTGTTTCGAAGATGCCACTGTGATCAAATCCTACCTCCTCTCATTGAGTCGCCTATAATCCCACTTCTGACACCTATGTAATAACTGAAGGGAGGCAACTCAACGAGATAAAAGTGTTTATTTACATGGAGACATGCAAAAAACATCTATAGAACATCTGCCTTGAGCACAGCATCTTCATATTGGTTCTAGACTTGGGCGGAAATAGTTCTATTCTCACTAATGTCAACATTCTTCGAGTCTAGTCTCTAATAGTGCACACCTTCTGCACCATCTTGTATGGAGGTGTGCATGGTGGGGTTATAACAATATTAAAATTATATAATATATATATTAATATTTATCTTATCTTCTTATCTTATATAGTACAGAAGTTACTTCAAAAAAGAAGATGATTACGTCCTGTGCATCATGCATTCAGTTATGCATATTAACCAGTGACTTAAATATTAACCAGTGACTTAAATTAATAATATATTTTATTTAAATTATCATTATTACAATAATATTATAGAGTGGTCTGGGTTAAGACCAGTCAGTCTAGCTGGAGAAGATGAGTAAAAAAAAACACTCTAGAGATTATCTATATATACTATAATCTCTAGAGCTGATTCTAGCTAGAATCTAGATATCTAATATATATAATCTACTACAGTGACTACAGAGGGCTTACTAATAAAACTACCAAAGAGTGGAGATCTATCACAATGTGAGAAATGGTGAGGCATCACTCTGCTGTCAGTACCAAGCAAGATTTTCAGCAGAATCCTACTAAACAGAATAAAGGGAGCATGCGATGAACACCTAAGGGAAGAACAGGCCGGATTCAGAAAAGGAAGATCTTGTGCTCACCAAATAGCAACACTCAGAATAATTGTAGAACAGTGTGTCGAATGGCAATCTCCTCTCTATGCAACCTTTGTTGACTTTGAAAAAGCCTTTGATAGTATTGACAGAGAATCTATCTGGAATGTAATGAGACATTATGGTATCCCAAACAAAATAATTACCATAATCCAAAACCTTTATGATGGTTTCACCTGTCAAGTAACCCACTGTGGCAAGCTATCAGAGGAATTTCCAGTCACAACAGGAGTCAAACAGGGATGTCTTCGTTCACCACACCAGTTCCTTCTAGTATTGGATTGGGTCACAATTCACAAAAGAAGCCTACTCTAATTCAGGGTAAGGAATCCAATGGACTCTCACACAAAAGCTGGAAGATCTGGAATTCGCTGACGGCATAGCCTTATTATCACACAGACTACAGGATATGCAAGAAAAAATCACAGCCTTAAGCCAAGTAGGAAAAAGAGTAGGCCTCAAAATAAACCACCAAAAAACAAAAGTACTTAAACAACAAACAAATTGGAGATATAGAACTGGATTCCCAGGCCATACACCAAGTAGAAAATTTTATATACCTTGGAAGTGTGGTCAGTGTAACAGGTGGAACTGATGAAGACATTAAACCTCGAATAAATCTAACGCGTCAGACATTTACACAGCTAAAACCAACCTGGAAATCTCCTCACATCTCAAACAAGACTAAAATAAGAATCTTTAACTCTAATGTCAAGGCTGTCCTACTGTATGGTTCTGAAACATGGCGAACAACTGAAGTGACAACAAGAAAAGTACAAACCTTCATCAACAGATGCCTGAGAAATATCCTAAAAATAAAATGGTATGACAAAGTAGAAAACACCAAACTGTGGGAGATGAGTGGGCAGAAAAATATAGAGATGCAGATCTTAGAGAGGAAGTGGAGATGGATTGGTCAAACCCTTAGAAAAGATACCAGCAGAGCTAGGCAGGCCTTAGAGTGGAATCCCCAGGAAACAAGACGCAGAGGAAGACCGAAACGAACATGGCGACGCAGCATGCTGGAGGAAGCCGAGAGGACCGGAAAGAGCTGGGAAGCCATCAAAAAATTTGCAAGAGACCATGGAGAGTGGCGTGTTTTTGTCGAGGCCCTATGTTCCACAAGGAACACAAAGGAGCGATGATGATGACAGTGACTACAGGGGCGCGGTGGTCCAATGGTTAAGCGCATGGGGTTTTGAATTTTGGGATTTATAGAGCGCCCCTGAGTTTACCCAACTCTAATGGGTACCCGACTTTAGTTGGGGAAAGTAAAGGCGGTTGGTTGTTGTGCTGGCCACATAACAACCTGCTCATTAACTGTTGGCCAAAGAAACAGATGACCTTAAGCCTTAACATCATCTGCCCCATAGTTCAAAAGGTCTGAAGGGGACACTTTAGGACTTTACTTTTTTACAGTGACTAAAGATCTAGATTAAATTTTTTTTAGTATTTAAATTTACTATCTAAATAAAATTTATAAAATTATTATAAAATAATAAAGTTTTATGTAAGTCTCTACTAAAATTAAAATATTTTTTTAATAAATATAATAATAATTATAATCCAGATTCTAAATAGTAAATCTAAAATCTAACTGAACTCCAGACAACAATCCAGAATAGAGTCTAAATAATTTCAACTTCAACGTCAGAAGTTCAACTTTTTAAAACAAATTTAAGCCATAAATTCAGTATTTCACTTTTTATTCATTTTTTTATATTATAATTATAAAGTGACTACACTACACTTACAGTAAATGAGTAAATACACGTAGAACTATAATTCTATAGTAATGTGCGTCTTGCGAAAAAATTAAGCGATGCCACCGCGATTTTTGCATTTGAATTTTTATAGCTCCGTAATGGTTAATCCTAGGAAAAAACTACAAACATCTATAAACTCATCATCCATTTGCCCATAAAAATAGCTAGATTGTTTTATTACACTACGCATAGTTACAATAAAATATGATGTTGAAGAGGGTCAGGTAATGAGGTCCAGCGTAACCATGTATCGAACACCATACTCATATCTGTACACTAGCGAAATTTGCTGTACACGAGCGAACACCTCTTGTTTTTATTGTATTTAAAAATAATGTTATCTTCATTTTTTAAAATTTTAATCTTAATTTCTTTTTAAACCAACTCAAGACTGACAGATTAGTGTTACTTTTTCCACTTTTAATTGGTCCCTTCTCTCATAAACCCTCAACTTTACAAAGGCCCTTACCTAGATCACCTTGTAGATCTAGAATCTAGTTGACCCAAAAAACAAATAAAATGCGCGACTCCCACGACCCCGCGCGTTTAGCCCGCTCACTCCAGTCTGTGATTGTGACCTAATTTGGTACCAGATTGATCAATAACTGTCCCTCCGCTATTTTTTTTCTTTATGAGTTTATGGTACCATGCTAAGTGCTTAATTAAGAAAGAGAGTTTGCGAGACTTGAGAGAGAGAGAGAGAGGCAGGATTGTGCACTCATAAAAACATTATTTTTTCATTCACATTATTATGTAATACTCATTACAGTCATTAGCGCTTGGTTTAGCAATATTCCCTTTCTTTTTACTTATTCATATTCACATCACACTTGGTTTAACACCTAAAAGAAATCAACATTAAGTAAAAATGTTAGACCTACGACCTATACTAGATCAATCTTAATCCCGGACCTACCCTCCTTCTGTCCTAGGGCTAGAAGAAAAAAAATGGCATCGTCCTACCAGTGCCCTTTGGACCCGTGTAAAACCCTTGTTTTTCATTGTAAACGAATTTCGTCGAAATTAGCTGTGTCTGAACTATAAATATAATTATAAAGAAATGGAGTATAAATAAAAACAATAGACCGGCTTCGTCTTAGTTTTTAAAATAAAAGGCTAATTTTAACAAAGATTGTGGGCTGTTCGTTAATTTCAGGAAATAGGGGATGTTCGCAAGACGGACATTAACTCTATATGTTACTATTCTATACAGTCACGACACTAGAGACTAGACAAAACTACTAGATCTAACACTCACTTAGTCACTAGGTGACTAGTCTAAGTCTAAGTCGACTAAGTCGTCTAAGACTAAGTAGACAACTTTAAGTAACTAACAACTAAATCTAGATTATTCTAGATCTAGACTAGATGATAGATCTAGTTACGACTAGGTCGGATTCTATACTAAATCTGGATATAGACTAGAACTATAGATTTATATATTCTACATCGGGCATTACTGTTTTGATTAAAAATGTAGATATATAATAAAATCATAGTCACATCTTTGAGACATCAATAACAACAAACAGTGCCGCCATTTGTACATTTAGAAAATACCAATAATCTGATGTATTTAAACACAAGATAACACCAGGATACTTGTTTCGGAGAGGATTGTTATATAGGTAGCAGCATTTAAACATGAGTATGAAAAATTTTGTTAAGTCAAGTGATTCCTGGACAAGCCGCCTGTATTCAACTTTACACTCCGTTGGAGACGGTCGTTAGAGGAAACTTTTTTAGGCCAATAGGGATGCAAAATAGAAACACCGTTTTTGGTGCCTAGGTATTGCACTAGTGGAGATGAAAAAAACAAACATGAAACATGTTAGGCCTTCTATAGGCCTATGTTTCTCAAGAAACGTTTTTATTTCGGACACTTTTGCGGCTGATTTGGTACTGAAAAGGAATATGGAGGAGTTTCCCTGGTGTGTTCGGGTTTTGGCCTCGCTTCTAACACAAGCGTCTTGGTAAAAGCCCTACAAGCCATCTTTAATAGGATGTACAAATCTAAATCTGCTTGGATTTTGTTCAAGAGAGAGGCAGATGGAGGCAAGCTTCCATAAGCCTGTTGCTCCATAAGAGTCTTAGACTTAGGCTAATCTGGTAGGCCTACCTGTGTGGTGCCCCAAAGGTCCAACAGACTAGAGGACAGGAGAAATATTTGAGATGCAATAGTATGCGTATTTAAATCACCACGCGCATTCACTGCATTTAATTTGTAAATCTTTTAGGGCTTATACTTGCCCTAAAAAAAAAAAAAACAAATAAAACTCGTACTAAATATTGTAAATAGTTAACGTGCGCAATATTAAACAATAATATTTCAACTAATAAAACAACGTTGCTGCCCTTTTGTACGTACATGTAGATTCCTTTGCGTATCCTTGATGTTTATTGTAATAATAAACCGAACTGCCCTGATAGCAAAGATTTTGGGCCCAGTAAGGGCCCCAACTGGGCCAGCCCATACTCCACATATGGGCCCCAACTGGGGGTTGAACCTTGGCCCAAACGGGTGCCCTTAGGGCTGAGAGTCAGGGGTCCCAGGTGGATCCCCTTGTGAAACCCGTGTGGGGCCAGTAAGGGGAAGGGTTTGTGGGCCCCTACTGGGCCAATAATACTTAGCCCTTTGGGGGCATTAATAAAAGCCCAAATGGGGCCCTTTAAGGGGCGAGTCTGGGTGCAATCAGGGTGCCCAGATGAAGCCCTGATGGAACCCTCATGGGGCCAGTACGGGGAAAACATTGAGGGGCCTGAAAGGGCTAACCACATGGGCCCCATTTGGGGGATGAACATTGGCCCAAACGGGCACCCTTAGGGCTGAGTCTGGGCTCAGTTAGGGGGCCCAGATAAAGCCCTGATTGAACCCTCATGGAAATGAGATGGAGCTATGGCTGAAATGATGTAAAATGACATATAAATAATTACATAAACAATTTACTAGTTGAGATAGTTTATTGCACCATAAAATGTTAAAAGCAATAGCAAACATTAACTAAGAAAATAGATTATTATATGTAAAATCATTGAGTCAACAAAAACGTCATGAATGATAACATGAAAATCTTAAATAAATGTTTGAAGAACATATTTCCGAATGATCTACAATATTCTACAATATAAAAAGTAAGTTTAAATTCAAACTTTTGAAACTTGTGTAAAAAAATAAAAAATTTTAAGAAAAAAAGTACTGAGTTGGTGGAATGTGAGCAATATGTTACCTGTTACCTATCCCTTAGTCTGGTGGACCGTTGGGGCGCCAGGCAAGACTTGTGGACCATCTTTCTCCATTCCTCTCTATCCTTTGCCCTGTTTAAAACCTCTTTCAATGGTAGGCCTGTCCATTCTTTGATGTTGTCTTCCCACCGCTTTTTCTGTCTGCCTCTTCTTCTTTTTCCTGGTACTGTTCCCTGGAGGATGGTCTTTGCGAGTCCCGAAGATCTTGTTACATGGCCATACATTTTGAGCTTTCGTTTCTTCACAGTATTTAGCAGGTCATCATGGGGTCCGATCGCTGCAGTAACCCTGTCTCTAATCTCTTGATTTGTGATGCGGTCTTTAAATGTGATGCCTAGAATCCTTCTGTAGCATCTCATTTCCATTGCTAGGATCCTCCTCTCTAGCTCTGCAGTCAGTGTCCAAGACTCACAAGCATATAGAAATGTGGCCATGACCAGGGAGCGCATCAGTCTGATTTTGGTGCCGAGGGATAAGCCTTTGTCTTTCCATATCAACTTGAGTTTAGAAAGGGCCGCTGTGGACTGTGCTATTCGAACCATTAGTTCGGGCTTTGTTCCCTCATCCGAGACAATAGCTCCGAGGTATTTAAAGCTGTTAACGCTAGTTAGCTTTTCGCCTCCAATACTGATGGCCTTTGTAAAGCCCTGTTGACTATTGGTCATAATTTGGTTTTTTTCTGCATTAATTTGCATGCCATAAGCTGCTGAAGTCTTGTCAATGCGCATCACTAGGTCGGCTAGTTCGTCTTCTGTCCCTGCTAGGCCATCAATGTCATCTGCGAAGCGCAAGTTTGTAACTTTTCTTCCTCCAATGCTTACAGTACCTTCAAATCCTTCGAGAGCATCTTCCATTATTCTTTCAAGGAAGATATTGAAGAGTGTTGGTGAAAGGAGGCAGCCCTGTCTTACTCCAACTGTGGTTTTGAACCATTCCCCAATATTGTTGTTGAAGTACACCGCACTGGTGGCATCCTTGTATAGGTTCTGGATAACTTTGGTTATGTTTGTGTTAATGTTATATTTTTCCATTGTCGCCCAGAGTGCCCCGTGCCATACTCGATCAAAAGCTTTCTTGAAATCAATAAAGACATGGAAAAGATTCTCTTGGTGTTGGAGATATTTTTCACAGAGTATTCTGAGGTTTAGGATTTGCTCTGTTGTGCTGCGACCATGTCTAAAACCCGCCTGTTCTTCAGATATGATTTTGTCTGCTATCGGTTTTAGTCGATTTAATATAATTTTTAACAGCACTTTGCTGGGATGGCTTATGAGGCTGATGGTGCGATAGTTTTGACATAGTTGTAAATTGCCTTTCTTTGGAAGAGTGATGATGAGTGACTGGGTCCAGGGTTTGGGCCATTCTCCTGATTGCCAGATCTTGTTGCAAATTGTATAGAGTGCGTTTATCATGGTTTCTCCTCCCGCTTGTAGAAGTTCACCAGGAATGTTGTCAACTCCGGCCGATTTTCCCTTTTTTCAGGGCTTTTACTGCTGCTGCTACTTCCGAGCGAAGAATCGGATAGTCGTCCATGTTGGAAACTGCCGGGACATTTAGTATCTCTGTATCTCCTGAGATTTCGAAGTTATACAGTTCTGAACAGTATTCCGTCCATCTTTTTAACACATCTTTTTCCTCAGTTAGGCACCTATTGTTTTTGTCTTGTATTGTGTTGGTTCTTCCATGCTTTGAGGTAGTGAGGTCCTTCACTAGTTGGTACGCTTTTTTACTGTCATTCCTGTTAAGTCCCAGTTCAATTTCTTTGCATTTGTTCTCTATCCACTTTTCCTTCGCTTCTTTCATACCCTTTCTAATCCGTTTGTTGACGCTTTTGTATTCGAGGTCATATTTTGGGTCAGACAACTTTTTCCCTTTAAGCTCCCGTCTTTCGTCACAGAGTTGGAGTATATCCTCTGTTACCCAGGGTTTTTTGGGCGGGCGGAGCTTCCCTAGTATTTCCCGGGCTGTTTCTGTGACTGCTGTGTTTAGCATATCAACTTGTGTGTTGATATCCTGGTCATTGGGGTCCAGGATATTGAGGGCTGCAAAGCGTCCTCCTATTTGTGCCTCGAATATGGCGGCTACTTTGGGGTCTTTCAGCTTGTCCAGGTCAAATTTTATCCTGGTAGGTCCTTGTTTTATTACCTTTTTTTAGGTGTAGTTTGAAGGTCATCATAACAAGGTCATGGTCGCTTCCAATGTCAGCTCCAGGAAAACTTCTTGTTTTGGCTGTATGGATGCTTGTCTTAAAACGCTGTTGCACCATGATATAGTCGATCTGGTTGTGGTGTTCTCCATTAGGACTGTGCCATGTGGATATACGTGATTTTTTGTGGCATCCTAGTGTGTTAGCCAGTACGAGATTGTTGTATTCCGCAAATTCTAGCAAGCGCTGACCTCGTTCGTTAGTTGTGTGGTTACTGTATCTTCCACATGTGCCTTTCCAAGTTTGGTAGGAGTCGCTTCCTACTTTGGCATTCCAGTCTCCTTGTACCACAAGGATGTCCATTTTCGGGACCTTATTGACCATTTCCTGTAATTGCTCATAAAACTCTTCTACTGCCTCATCGTCGTATGTAGATGTAGGAGCATATACTTGAATGATGGTGATATTAAAGGGTGATGCCTTTAAGCGTATGGAAATAAGTCGACTGGAAATAGGGTAACAGCTCACAACGCAGTTGCTGTAGTTCCTGTGTACAAGGAATCCTACTCCTTGTTCATGAACATCTTGTAGTCCACTGTAATACAATTTGTGGCCCTCTTCTGTTGTTGTTTCACCTATGTTTTTCCAGCGCATTTCCGAGAGTCCTACGATGTTGAAATGGAGTCGATTAAGTTCGTGTGTGAGCTCTTCAACTTTTCCATCGTCTCTTAGTGATCTCACATTCCATGTTCCTATCGTGATTTTATTTCTGGTGTTTATTTTGTTTTTGAGTGGACCAGTAGTATACTTCTCACCTCCGTCCTGGTCTGTGACGGTAGGCGCGGCCCTTGTTAACCCGGGCGACGGCCGAGCCGGTATGGATTTATTTTTGGTCATTGTCTCATTTGGCGTATCGAGGGCTAGATAATTGCATGGCGGCGCCCAACCCTCTCCATGCTTGACCACAGCCGAGTACCTCCATTTTGGTGGTTCGCCTTGGTCCTGAACATGAGGCCGTTGTAGTCCATCCTGGGACTCTTCCACCCTGGCCGGTAACCTTATCTAGAAGGCCTTTCGCCCAGTGGTGCCATGTTATCACCACCCCCTCACATGGTTTAGTCCGCCAGCTGAAGCGGTTTTCCAGGGCTTGGAGCCACATGTGAGAGATTTAGGGGTTGGAAGGGGACCAGTGAGGCCGTCCACCTAACGGTGCAGCATGCCGGACCATCAAAGGTACTACCCCTTTTCAGTACCCCCTATTCCCCAAAGCAATATATAGACTGCAATAAGTAAAAAAACATATTCATTTTATTATTAATTGTAATAAATTACTTATAATGACAAATTAGTTTTTAAAATATGAATGCTTATATTTACAAAAAATACAATACCTACTTATTGTACCATAAAATGTATATACATTAAAAAAAATATAATGGCTACCAAATGTAATATAATTTATTATGTACAAAAGCTTGAATAGCCTATACATAAACCTATAAATTATATATAGAATGTAATTCAGAATTATCTAAACAAAAGTATGGGCCTGCTGTATGTAAATAGAAAAGCAAACTGTTCTGACAATCATGAACATAAATAGGTTTTTTTTTAATTTAACATCGGAATATGTTGTAGTTGTAAGCAAGAAATGACTAAAAATACTTGTAACAAGTTTGTGAAATGCTAGCAATATAAACACTGAATAAAAACATATGTCTAGAACATAAATTGCAAAAGTAAATGACTTAATATGTTTAAAATGAAATAAATGTGAAACATATACTTTCAGAAAAAAACACTGCTTACTTTACAAAAAAACAACATAAAATATATAAATTTTAACAAGTAAAATATAATTAGAGAATGATGCTTTTTAATAATAGGGTCTACATGCACAAAAACCAAAAGCTGAGTCTGTTCAAGAAGATTTTCAAAAAAAATATAGGTCATGTAAGTTACCAGTACCAAAGAAAATGTTTGTATGCCCAACACTGAAAACCATAAATTTTTATATAGCAGATGTTTGTTCAGAGTAACTAGCTGCATTCTCATATCTTAACAACAGTGAATATTGTTAAGAGCAAATGTTTAAAGCTTCTGTTCAAAAGCCAGTAAACAACAGCCATGCTCATATGGTACCGCATGCGGTATTTAAAAAAAAAAGTATATTTTAGGCTCCAGAGTTTCTCAAACTTTTACTTGTGACACTACCATACAAAAACAATTTCCGTCCCTCTATCTTTCAGCTAAGAGGTCTAGGGGAGCGCTGTAAGCTCCGCCACTGGCTATCCGGGGAGAAGATCCGACGCCAAGTGTTTTCCTACTTTCTGAATCGTCGTCTACAGCAAGACCTAATAATTACCGCCTGTCTATGGCAAGTAGTGCGAGACAGATAAATCTTCGAGGCTAGGCTTGATTTTACACGAACTGATAAAAAGGGGTCATGGGCCAAAAATGTTAATATATATTATTTTCGACCAAGGTTTGATGCCTTTCACCACTTGATGCACCGTGTTGCTCGCACATTTGTGTAGATTACCGACCCCATTTTTTCTGCACAATTTTTAGGGCATCAATCAATTTATAAAGCACTAGTAAAAGTTTGAGAAGCCTCGGAGTAGGTCTACAATTGAGGGGGGCACTTTAAAAAAACAGGACATAGAGATGCAAGTGTCGTATCTTAGTCTAAAATTATGTAAGGACATCTCGGAAATATGGGTTGAAAGCAGATCCGGACATATCTTAATGTTTCTACTTTTTTTTTTGTCCTAATTAAAAGTAAAAAAAACCCGAACAATTAGCGGTTAACTCATTTTCAAACTTAAATGTATTGCCTAAATTATAAGATAAGATAAACTTTCAAATCACACGAGACTACTTCCTAATGCCTTGATAACTTCAAAGCAACACTTAAAAAGCATAAAAAAGAATATATTCAAGCCGAAATGCACTTGCCTTTTCAATGTTAAATTAAAAGAAGAACACTTATTAAACCAGTGATGCTCAAACTACGGCTCGCAGTCGCAGGCCAGATCCGGCCTGCAACGTGGTTCCATCCGGCCCGACAAAACGTAAGCACAAGAAGTAGAAAATTCCACAGCCCTCCCCCATTTTTTTTTTTCAAAATAAAATGTTGAACAATGTATCTAACCTACATTAGGCCCCTCTGATGCATTATGGCACCATAACTTTTGTTTGTTATGAAATGGGAGAGTTGAAGAAACTTCAAGTAGAATTTACAATCCACCATGGAAAGTGAACAAATCTTTTTTTTTTCTAAACATGATAATAAGCAATCATATTTGATTTGTGAAGAAAATGTGGCTGTTTATTTATTTATTTTTTTGTACTTTTACCGTCACGTGGCCCGTGTCCATGGACGCCCGTTGGTTTTTTTTGCAGGGGGGTGCAAGTTGCCAACTATGGATCAAAGTCGTAGCTCCGATTTTTTCTTATTACACAGAATATTAAAGAAAAGAAACTGGTGCCTCTTTGCCACCCTTACATATGTGATATTTAGTTCACTGTAAATACTCGATTCAAGAAATAAACAAGATTACAAAGACAGATTATGTGGAAACACAAACTCAAAATAGACCCCCTAAGAGGTCCACCCAGGCAGGTAAAAAGGCAGGTTTCAATTTTTCAGAAAAAAACAACATCATAACAAATTTCTATCAATGACAAAAGACAGAGAAGAATGGACGGATCTTGTGAATCCCAGCGGTCCAGCTGACAACACATGCACGAGTTAAACCATACACATGATACACTAATTAGTTAATTAAATGGCGCTAATTAATTAATTTTATTGTTTATAAAAAAGGAAAAAAATATTTCTTCAATGTTGATTTGACTGTAAACATGAAGTTCTTTCCCTTATATAAGCTTTATAAAAAAGTATTTGAAATATATTTTGCTTGTTTGTATGTGTTAATTTATGTGTGTGTGTGTGTGTGTGTGTGTGTGTGTAAGTGCCAATAAACGGTTTTAACCTAGCGCGTTAGAATCTAACATATAAAAGGAAAACAAAGGCGTATGCATGTATGTAGCCTATGTATGTATGTCCCTGTATAGAAATCAAAACCGTTTCACCGATCTTCACAAAACTTGACAGAAATGTTCCTTGGGTACTAATTTAGACCTGTGTGTATGAATTGTAGCCCAAAAACAAACTTAAAACACTAAAAAAAAAGTTGCCCAACTCTATTTCAGCTATACTATTTTATGGATCTAGACTTTGTTTACAAATGTTGACATGAGAAAAGATCGAAAGGATTTAGATCTAGATCTAATTTTAAGAAATACACTTTGAACTTATAGATTATTTTTTGACGCATGAAAATACATAATATAGTCTAATGATTTAATTATTTAACAAAATTAAGCTTCGAATTTGTGTTTCAAAAGGATTTTTACATAAATTCGTTCTTTGTATCTGCGAATATAAAAATCCTGTTGAACATACTTTCATTAGACATTACCGAAACGTTACACATCTCTCTATTCCTAGATCTAGGTCAATCTAGGTCCCAATCTAGGTCTAGGTCTAAAACTGTAATTGAACTCAAAGATGATAGAACTTCTCTTCGGAAAGATAGTTTTAAGCTTTAACACATGAACATACCAATTAATTATAGCCCACTCATTTCATATTTTAATCAAAGTAACATTGAAATTTGTTTTCTAAAGCATTTTATATAATTGCAACTATTATCCTAATATCGCGTAAATTAAGGTCAAATTACTATTTTTAGCTCCATTCATATTTTTTTATCGTGAATTCACGCATTCGCTTTACTTACAACATTATTATTTTCTTTAATTGTTTCTAATGCACTATATCACTGACTACATCAGCAATACTCAAGTTAAGACCCGCGGGCAGCGGGTAATATCTGTCTAGTATTAAATATAGATGCTTCAGAAACTTCTCATTGAGATCTAGATTGGACTAAGTAAATAAAAATGTAAGCGTTATAACTTAAGCATAATTAAATTCTATATATGGACTTTCATTATGAAACGCTTTATCTGGTCATGATTTACACGTATTTCTATCTTCCCCCTAAAAATGTGCGATTTTGAGCATACATACTCATACTCTCGTCACAAAAGATTGTAACAAGGTTTTAGGCTCAAAGTGACTGAGGACTTACAAGTATATATACTTACAAGTTTTGAGTAGTCTTTCAAGTGTCGTAGGACAACATATCACACAACATATAAGTACAGATTCACTCCACTTTGTGCTATTTAGCTTAAGCTGTGGGGTGTTGCAATTAGATAAGAATGCCGACAGAAGCGCCAATTACATCTAGAATGAGCTTCGTCTCATTACTTTGTGTGCTTG
>JADKLZ010001913.1:23592678-23606789 GCA_021533235.1 Biomphalaria straminea
GCTGAACCTGCACCACTTTTTGATTACCAACGCTGCTTGATTACTTCAGGAGAAAACCGCGTCTGCTTGATTATGAAAAACGCGACTTCCGATGACGCCACTTCCTACAGATGTGAAGTTCAAGGCCACGATGCTGAACACAAAGCTTTGCAAAAGATTAACACAAAAGGTTTTGTGAAGTACGTGAATATGTCAAAAGAGATCAGGCAGAACGAGACCATAACTGAAAAAAGTGTTCATCCAGGCAAGAATACATCCTGCTCCTTCAATGGAAGTCTGTCTGAAAGTAATGCAAACTACCACAAGAATCAGAGCCAAAAATTTGAAATCCTTTCTGCCTTTATTGCAGGTTAGTACTAGTTTAATTTTTTTAAAGATAGAAGTGAAGTGAATTTCGTATTACTATTTCTTACTTCGAATGATTCCTTCATCTTAGAGTCAGTTATTACGACAGGAGACACCGACAAAACAGATGAGGGTCGCTATGTTTAGATGTTTAGTGGTCTGCAATTGTGAAATATTTTTTTTAGAACTACGAGACGTGGTTACACTTTTCTATATGGGTTCTATCAGTAATATTTTTGTAATAAATATCTTTTTCTTAGAGAAATCCAAATTTTATTCTATTCTGTTTTATATAATAAAATTGATATATTTAAGGTTTTAAAGATAAATGTTAATTGGAGACACCCTTTTTTTTAGATTAAAAAAAAATTCTATTTAGAAATAGTTCAATCAAATTAAATATACAATGACTGACTGTAGTTTTCTAACATATCTTACAATTTATTTTTCCATAAAGGACCAAAGCAACAATTGAATGTAATGCAAGATAGCAGACGTATTTCTGTTTCTATCAGACGTGAGAATAAGACTGCAGAGCAAGTAATGTCACAACTTTTGTCTGTCACTCTAAACGAACCAGAACGTTCTTATTTGAAATGCTTAACTGCGGAGAGACGTTGCGAAGATCAAATTATGTACATATTGGGGCGATCAAATCAATCGGTATTGGAACAGAATATTAATTTTAATACCCCAACAGCCACGAAACCAAATGTACATTCTTGTAATTCCAATGAAAGCCAACACTCTTTCTTTGGTATAATAGGTTCAGAGCTAGATATGAGAATGGTATGTGCTTTTAGCTTGGATAAGATTTACGTCTTTTTTTCAGCACATATTTCACCTCAAGAGATGGACATTTTCACTTATATGGACAAAAATAGCATCGAGATTATTCTAAATGATTTGTTACGTTGCGCAAATATACTAAAAGCAACATCTTCAGAGCCAAATGTGCAAGGGAAAATCATGACTGTATTAGATACAATAGAGTCCTTAGTTACTGAGATATATTCTGAAATACATAGTGGACCTGACAAACGTACGCTGAACATCATATCTACATCTGAAGCTCAGATTGACGATGGAGAAGATAGTATTACAATAAATCATACACAACTTTTAAATAATAATACTTTAATAGAAAACTTAAAAAGGATTATAGAGCTAATTGCAAGTTTACAAAGTGAAAACCAAGATGACGATTTGAGCAAAGAAAAAGAACTACTAACAGCAATATTGCAATTTAATGATGATTATATCCTCAGTAAACAAGCATTTAATGAATTTCTAAGTAGTTTAGACAACACATTAGAGCAATTCAAGGGTGAAATACTGGAAGCAGATAATTTGTTGATAAGCGAGATGCAACTACAATTGCACGGAAATTATAGTGGTATCAGCTGTTCAATAAAAGAATTAAATTATTCTTTACAAGACATTCTAGATCAACATTTTAAACAAGATTTGGAAAGTATAAGTGACAACAATTTTGATTTAATATCAAACATCGAAAACCAAACCATGAAACATAATCAGTTTCAAAGGGACCTTATCTTCAAAATTAATTATTTGATGGCGGCTGTAGAGAATGTAAAATTACTACATCAAAACGACCATCTTAATCTTTCTAAGTTGCTTCAAATCTCCATGAACGATCTCCAAGATTACAGAGAAAATTCTTCTGTAGAAATATCTGAAATGAAAGACAGAACTGACAAGCAAAAAAAGCGTTTAGAGGAGTTAAACTCTGATAGTCGAACCTTAACACTTGACATCAGAAACATACAAGGAGATTTCACAAAGCTTTCAATAATGTCTCACAACTTCAAAGATGATTTCATCAAATTTGTGAAAGACTTTGACGATTACAGAAAACGTTCTTCCGCTGATAGATCGAAGATCAGAGACGATCAAGAAAGAAATTTAGCAATGCTTAATTCTAGCGTCAAAAGGGTTGAAGACGATATCCAAATTATGAATTCAACCCTAAACACTTATTTCACGAAACTTTCATCCCAGTCTCATGCGATAAAAAACGATTTAATCAATTATGTCAAAACATCGGAAATCGATAATCTCAAAAACTTGAATAAACACATCCAAAAAGATGTTCTCCTTATCAACCACACTTTGCAAAATACCACAGACTCTTTGAACATAAAGCATCAAAAAGACTTTGATAATGTCAACATGCTATTTCAAAATGCTAACAAAGAGATTAACACTTTGAAGTCTGAATCCACTACTCTCAAAACTGAGATGGACAAGCTCTCAAGAAAGAATAAAGAGCTTACTGACGAAAATATGACTTTAAGGCAATTGTATAGCCAAGTGAATAGCCGACTTGAGAAGGAGATCAAAATGTTACAACAAGATGTCAATAGCCGACTTGAGAAGGAGATCAAAATGTTACAACAAGATGTCCTGAAAAACGTGAGAGCTACCGCACATTCTATTTTCCACGTCTCCAGGTCCTACTTTGGGCGCAGATATTATCTGACTAAAGAGAAACGATTCTATTGTATTAAAGCCGCTCAAAATTTATGCTCTGGATACGGGGGCTATCTGGCAGAGGTCAACGACTGGAGTGAATTTAATTTCGTAAAATCATTTCTTAGTTCAAACGATCCCTGCACAGGGGATTCAGTCATTATGATTGGAGGCACGGACGAAACAGAAGAAGGTCGATGGGTTCACATATCTAGAGGGACTCCTGTTGTGAGTGGACTTTGGGCTAGTGGGCAGCCTAGCGGAGGCAGAAACGAAAATTGCCAGGCCTTTGAAAAATGTTCCGTACTGCATGATTACAGTTGCTATCTCAGTTCGCCCTCTCGCAAATTCTTATGTGAGGTTCCTGAGTGAAACTTCGCCAACATGACTTGGTTTGGCAAGGGTAGTTGTATCTAGGCTCCGGGCCATCCTTTTCTGTATGTACAGGGTTACCTGACATCCACACCTTCAGAAGGGGACAACACTTTAAAAAAAAGAGAAAGGAAACTTTTAAAACTGGAATTACACTTCATTTGACGAAATATGTCAGTAAAAAGCAAAATGAATGTAAAAACTAATACATACATTTGTCAAATAAAGCAACGTTTTTAAAAGATGCATTTATGCACTGCATCTTTCATGTGATAACATGTTCAATGCGCTTTGTTCCCATCTCTAGTATGGGCATCTGGCAGGATTCGTACTTGAGCCTCCTTGTTAGGTAGCCAAGCGATCTTTACCATAAATCTCACATCCCTTTCACAGTAGCTCTATGTTTGCGCTACCACAGTTTACATGTGGGGACACATATATTTTGGAATGTAGTTCCCTAAATTGTCAAGAAAAATAGGATTCAGTGAAGAGTCTATTTCTCTCTTTTGACCTCAGTGAAAAGTCACTTAAAACGTTAGCTGTCTTACCAGGAATGAAAAAAAAACAACAACAATAGCACATGTTCATGGAGGATGCTATTGGAAAATGCATATTTTATTTTTATATGTGAAGGATTTTATTAAAAAAAAAAAGAAGACATGTAGGATTGCTTACTATTGCAGAGAGCAATTTAGGACGGAGGATGTCACACCTTTCTGGTAACCCTACCCTTACCTTCTTCCTTAATACCCCCCTTCAGGTCTAGTTTCTGTTCAATAGGCTTATCTATGTTATTTATTTTTGGTTTGGTTTGTGTAACTATTATACATGTAGATAATTTGATGCTTTCTTGAGGTACGCATTTGTAAAATTAGCGTCACTTCGATAAAAACAAACTACTTTCACAAGAATAAAGAGTGCTAAAATTAAACACTAAATAATAATTTTATATATGTATGTATGCATATAATGTATTCATTTATATAGTTATATCTCTAAATCATTATATTTACTTATATTTATCATTAGAAAATCAGTGTTTATATTATATAGAAATGTGAGTGTGGAAATGACCTTTTTTGTTTTACATATTTTCATTTTTTTAAATGTTTATAATGCTGTTTATTGACGAAAATGCTTTATATTTATTTTGCTCCGTTATACATTTTTAGCGGCCCCCGTAAGGGGAAAAGCCGCTATTAGGTTTGTGCAAAATGTCCGTCTGTCACACTCAGGGCGCCAAAACTAGAAGAGAAACGAAAAATATTATTTCACCATTAAATGCGGCTTGTAAAGTTTAGGTGCAACGGCTACTTTTAGTTTTCTAAACGCAAACCGTTTAATTTATGAAATTAATTATGCAAGCGATTTTTTAATTGAAAACACCAATTCTAAAACAATCACGTAAATGTAAGTGAGGAAATGTTACTATAAGAAATGCTATTGGTAAGTAGATATCACGCAAATTTTTTAAAATGAACTTTTAGCAGCGACTTTCGTGTACTAGCGTAAAGCACGGCCATGACATGATTCTAAACTAATTTCTTAAACGTTTTTTTTTAGATCAGATTTTAAAAAAATTGTTTAGTGCCCCCATTAGAATGAAAGAAGCATATTTTTGTGCGTTTTGTCTGTTGGTTGGTCTGTCCGTCACGGTTAGATGAAAAAAAACACTAAAGGCTTTTGAAAATATAATTTAACCTTTACTGTTTCTTCAGAAATATTGCGATAGTTTAAGTATCTATAATAGATTGTTCCGGATGTTTATGTCTAGATCTACATTGAAATGTTATAATAAACTAAAACTAATCTTCTATTTTTAAATTTAATATTGCATTCATTCTATTGATTATCTGGGCTTTTCTTATTTTACGTAAATTTTATCTAAATTACATCCAAATTATTATTAATAATAATTAATAAGATATATATTAAGAGTCCTAAATCAGAAGCTTAGTTTATGTAGATCTACATCTCTACAGATCAATGCTGAAAGATAATTTAAAATCGCTCATGTGACATATTGTATATATCAGGCTATAAAACTGTAACCAGTTTGTTATTAAGTTAAAAGCAATGCCTTGTCGTGCGGTTAGCGTGCTGATCTGATTATCTCGACGCTCCTGGGTAATGTGTCTGTTTGTTTTACATGTTTCGAATGTTTCTTCAGAGTTAAAGATAGTTTACTTCCTAGTTCAAACCTTCCTCAGGAGGGGATGGGAGCATGCAGGAATTGAGCCAGGGACCAACGATAAATCCGAACTACAGTCTAGTACGCAAACATCAAGATAAGGCAGGTTTATACCCTGCTCACCATCCTCCGTCGTCCAGCGAGAAGTTAATTATTTTCCATTTAGAAGGAACACCCGAAACATCTTGCGAATAGGCGGATCTGACAGGGATCCGACTTCGACGGGGGCCGCCTCTGAGCTGTAATCTTGTTTTTTTTTATTTTGAAGATTTTCATTCATGGTGGACAAACCATAAATAAAACCATAAATAAAAGGCTTTTTTGGTCTACTCGGTGTACCATGGTACATACCACACACAAGGTTATCATACAAAGTTTGGTAGCAGTTTTTGGTGCTTTATTACACTGCAGAATCGTACTTTTCAAGCTCTTGCGTTTGCAACTTTTATTTAGGTATATGTGTAGAGTTAAATTTAGCGTCTTTGTCATTTTTTACTTGATTGTATAAATCTCCAATATCTTAAAAATACAGTCTTATCGGCTGTGTTTTTTTCCCTATATATATATATTTTTGCTCTTTAAATCAATGTAAAATTTTTCATCCCAATAAAGTAGCCTAATAAAAATATTTTATAGTTTGTCCTTTTTGACTATTATCAATAAATACTTTAAAAAACTTAGGGAGACATGAGAGGCAGAAAAGCTTGTAGATGTACGCTTGATCGAGACCAATGAAAAGCGACCCGCTACGTCGCATCCTGAGGACAGTGTAGATCCATAGCTCGTTTCCAGGTCACAGGTCGTGAAGTAAGACACGTGACGTGGAAACGAGCTATTGGTCAGGACCTCTATAACGATTGATCTCGGCATGGTCGTTGTAGCATCTTAGTGTTCGACAAGAAAAAAAAAAAACTAACGTTCCTTCACCCCTTGTCCCTTGATCAGCGCATAGCGTTAGCATCCTTGATATAGTTTGTTTTATCTATTTTTTCGAATCCCACCTGATCTCTTACTGAAAGTAGTGCTGCTTAAATGAACTTGAACACACTCTTTTAAATAGAACAGTGAGGTTCAAAACAAAAGAATATTAACATTTGACTAGAGTAATACCTTTAGTAAAATTGCTAAATTTAGAAAGCCTTCAGGATAGAAAACTAAAAAGTAAAGTAGCAATTATACCTAAAGCACTGATCCATATCTTAACATTAAAAAAAAATTAAAATACTCACAAAGACACAAAGATAAAGGCACATTCCGCGTCCAATTTTGTACAACTGCTCCTTCTTCCCTATTGCTATTAGAGCATCAAATGGGTTGTCTGAGCTAACCAGGAAAACAAGTGACTTAGGTCATTGGTTAATATACAGCACCGAATGCATGATGCGTAGGACTTAATCATCTTCTTTTTTGAGTAACGTCTGTTTATATAAGATAAGAAGAGAAAACAGAACTTATTATAACTTTTATTTGAAAAATATACACAACTTTCAACTTCAATATTGAATGAAATAAGGGCACTTCAAACAAGGTTTAGCTCACTAAAAATATACGTCTTTCTGTAGAACGTCTCTCGCTATTTCTAAAGAATGTTTATCACATCATGGTTCAATTCTCAGGTTTTGCTTATTGTTACACATCCGTACTCTGCTGGAATTCTACACTAACTTATTCAACCCTTTTTCAGTCAGAGTCTAAATGATTTCCACGTGCTGAAGCACGGAATAGTCAAAATGACTACAAGTCACTTCATGTCACAGGGGTTCTCAAAACTAGCCTGTGACATCTGTCATAAACTATTTAGTCAACATAACCAAACACATCCGCTCACCTTTACTTATGATTACACAAAATGGCACGAACACACAGTCAACAGTCAAGTGTTTCATTCAGGGCCGGATGATTTAAAGCAGAGCAGGCGAGCCTACAGCCCCAGAGAATCCACAAAAAAAGAGGGCCTCCACTAAAGAAATTTTAAAAGTCTCAATTTAGACGCTTAATCCTCTTTAATTCAGGGCCGGATTTAAGGCAAAGCAGGCGAGCCTACAGCCTCAGAGAATCCACAAAAAAAAGAGGGCCTCCACAAAAGAAATTTTAAAAGTCTCAATTTAGACGCTTTATCCACTTTTACTTTTTTTTTAGAGCCAGGTTAAAGAGTCTTCCATCGAATCTATTGTGGATATAAATAAATAAATAAATTTATAGCTTTTTTATATAGCGCTACTTTCATGCTAATTGCATGCTCAGAGCGTTATGGTCCAATCTCGTTTATCTGATAGAAGGTTTTCCGTGCTGCTTTTAGGCACTCAGTAGGCCTAAACACAGGTCTTCTCGAGTCGGGTGACGAACCTCGATCCTCTTCATATGTAGCAAAGCCAAGCCAGGTTCAAGCGTACTTAACCTCTCGACCACGCTTCCCACAGGGATTAAAGGCGCCGGCTATTACAATCGGAAGGAACATTCTTGTTTTATCCCGAGCTTGATGGAGACCTGTCCTATAGGTGGAGTTGTCAAACTGTACAGTGTCCTCCATGTTTTCATGAAACTCTGTCTCCGTAGATTATTAGAACAGCCAATTTCCTCCTAAACTTCAGACAGACCAGACCACGTTTGCTAACATGGTCATAAGGCTACGTCAATAAAAGCTTTTATAGTACAGTAGTAAGTAAAGTTTCCCTTTCAGAACTTTCGATCTTATATAGGAACCATTATTGTTCTTTCTCTGCTCTTCTCTATGTCTGGGAAAATACTAAACTAACCATGGTAAAAAAATGCTTATCTATAACGACTGTAAAGTGAACATTCTTCTTTATGATAACGAGAGCAAGTCAACATACATGCACCAAGAGTGTTAATTAAACACTTTTCACTTGCGTTGCCTGTGGCTCTTAATGTGTATCTCCTGGAGGGATCTTGTTTCTGATAAGAAAGTTTTGATAATGGTCATACACACAGCATCTAAGCTATTTTGACTAAGAGAATATGATGGCTCGGACATGTCACCCGCAAACAGATAGTAGAATTTCTCAGGACATCTTCAGTACTGAGCTTGCTGAGGCCTGAGGGAGTAAGACCCAAGAGATTCCAAAGACCAACCTACAGTGGTGTGAGGACAACGGGCATCACGCAAGATGTAGACAGATTGTGTGCTGGTAAAAACCTCGTAGAGAGCCGAATGAACGGATTATAGCCAAGAGAATGACAAGGATAACCACATTAGATAGCCTTAAAACAGAATAATTCACATGCAAGAACTGTGGGCTAACTTTGCCTCATTGTATGTTTTTGGGTTTGTGGAGAGTAAGACCTTCCCTGACCCACTACCATGGATCCGAAACTGTTTTTTTTATGCTACGAGCGTTACTCAAATAAAAAATTACGAGTATGCTACAAGTGGATATTTCTTAACCACGACACACAAATTACTTTTTCTATCTCGACAATGGATACGCATAGATTCACATGAGCCCTGGTGAACCAACAGTTTAAGTTTCTTCTTGAGTCCGGTCAGAATTTAATGTGACTAAACTACTTTTGGAATATATAATTTTATATTAAATAATTGTAACATTTTTGCAAGTACTCTATTTCTTGCTTCTAAAAATATGGCTTGCTTTTAGATATTAGTATGATATTAGTATGATTAATAATAAGTGTTGAAAAAGTGGATTGTTAATAAAGCTTTCGAACACGTGTAGAGGGCTCCACAAAATTTCTGCACAGGGGTCTCTACATACCTAAATCCGGCCCTGGTGTCATGAAATGCAAAGAAAAGATATCCGTCAATAGAGCGCAGTGCGTAACAACGCTTTTAAGAAGGAACTCGGGACGTAGAATGACCTTAACCTAATAAGTATTACAAACCGACACAAGTCATTACTGTTAAGTAGAATAAAAAGGAAGCTGTTCGAGCAGACGTGTCCTTGAAGTGCTTTTTTTTTCACAGAAATGTTTACTAAAAAATACCAAGCAATTATTGTAATGAAGGCATGGGCGTAGCAAGGATATTTTTTTGAGGGCGGGGGGTGTTGGGGGGAAAGGGAGATTTTTCTCCCCCATCCCGCTATATATATATATATATATATATATCCGAGAATATGTTCTTCTTGGAGTAAGTGGACAAATTATAGACTCTCCTTGTTGGCAAAGGCGTCTGGGGGAAGCGCTTTGAGCACTATTTCCGGTATTGAAGGTTAACAAAATATATATTCTGAGGTATCTACATACATAATTCCGCAAAAATACATATGTGTATGTACACACACACACATAATTGATCTTTATAACATAATACCCTTCACTTCAATCTTTCGGAAGACGTTTATTGTAATCTTATATCCAACAATGCACGGGCATGCTACCCTGCCTCATAGTGGTGCCCGGGTGGAAACGATCATTGGAGGAAACGATTAGGCTAAAGGGTAGCAGAACAAGACTCCCGATGTGGTGCCTAAAGGGGTGCTTAGGCCGTGCGAGAGCATCCTTTTTGCACTGCGAGGATTTGTAAAAAAAACTCCCACAACCTTGTCACACAATAGAGGCGCTGTTCCTCCAGGGGCCGTTGCATAAATGTCGTTTCCCGCACAGTTAGCCTGGTATAAAAAGTAAGTAAAGTTCCCCTTTCAGACCTTGTGGTCTATAGGGCAGATGATATAAAGGTCATCTGATTCTGTGGCCTACGGTTAACGAGGGTGTCATGTGGCCAGCACAACGACCAACCGCCTTTACTTTTCCCCAACTAATGTCAGGTACCCATTAGAGCTGGGTGGACTCAAGGGCGCCCGAAAATCCCGAAATAAAAATCCCAGTCTTCACCAGGATTCGAACCCGGGACCTCCAGTACGGAAGCCAAGCGCTTTACCGCTCAGCCACCGCGCCCTCTTTAGCCTGGTATAGAAAAAGGAAAATGGCCGGGGTCTTTGTGTACGCGGCCTCTTGTCGCGAGTCCGACCCACCTGCCTATTCAGCCGGTGAGAGGGAGCTCTTGTTCACTTTTGCTGGCCTAGAGTTCCAAGAGCCGAAGGCTTCACTCTACCTGACAGTTTAAAGAAGAAAAAGAAGAATATATCCTGGAGTAGGAACAATTGTAGATTTTCCGCTCTTGCTAGCAAGGGGGTCACGGAGAGCTCTGTAAGCTCCCCCAGCGTGGTGCTAAGCATCGCCGCTAAGAACTATTTCCGTTATTTTAAAAGTCAACAAAATACATATTCTTAGGTATCTAAATGCATTATCCTACTATTAAAATGTATGTATGTATTAATGTATGTTTGTATGTATGTATGCACCTCTCTATCTATCTATCTATCTATCTATCTATCTATCTATCTATCTATCTATCTATCTATCTATCTATCTATCTATCTATCTATCTATCTATCTATCTATCTATCTATCTATCTATCTTTCATTCTTTCTTTCTTTCTTTGTGTCTATGCCAGTTTGACTGCCTGTTTGTCTATGATCTTTCTTAGTGTTACATGCGTGTGTATAATGTCACAGACGCCAGTGCGCACTAACCTATATTACGTCAGTGTCTTTAGGTCACATTCCATGTGCGTGGGACAATAAAACAGTTACTTCTATACAACCTTAATTAGCTATAACTAGATATAGTGTCAATGTACAAGACATACTATTAGTAACGGAAACATTTCAGAAGCATACGCTACAATATCAAGAAAGTATAGCAAGCTATGGGGTTAGTTGGTTAGTTATTGCATTGTTCATAGATTTAAGACCAGTGCTTTTTCTGTCTGACACAAATTTTGAATAAGTCATTTTTTTAATTTTGACATAAATAGGATAATAAATCTTTCAGAGTTGAGAGATACAACTGTAAACTTGAAGTTCTTTCTCTTATAAAAGCTTTTTAAAAAATATTTTGCTTGTTCGTGTGTGTGTGTGTATGTGTGTGTGTGTGTGTGCCAATAATCGTTTTTAACCTAGCGCGTTAGAATATTTAATATTGATGCTACAAAATCTTCACACAGTGATCTAGATAAGTAAATACAAAAGAAAACGTATTTTAAGCACGAGAAAATTCTATAAATATAGCGTTTAAAAATCTGGTGACATGGTTTACATGCATGGGCGTAGCAAGGTTTTTATTTCGGGGGATTTTTTTCTCCCCCCCCCCCCGCGAAAATAAGAAAAAATTATAATTATGACTTAGACCCTCCCGCACATTTGACGACAAGATGTTTCTACAAAATCTGTGACTGACAATTTCTGAAGCCTCTTCCCACCTGCTCTGAGGACTCCAAGTTGTACTTGGATCGCAACTTTTATTTGGCTGTAATTTTTTTTTGTCGGAAAACATGTCCCGCTAACCTCATGCGACCCTCTGTCACAACCTTACTAAGGGGTCGACTCCTAGTTCGGCATAGGATTTCCTTAATTTCGACCCGATCTCTAAGTCCTAAAATCTGTCTTAACCATCTTGTTGAGCTACATTTTTTTTTTAATTTCCCAGAAGACTATTCACTGCATTTTATTAATGGAGCCTAGCCATTGGTAGAAATTTTCTTGAATAGGCTGGTGTAATTGGGTGTCTGTAGTTTGCTATAGATTATATATTGAAAAGGAAATTTTTATCGTCAAAATCATTTTTTTCAAAAAATTTAAAACCCCATAGCTACGCTCATAGATTTTGGTGAATTTAGTTTTCTTTAGAATAATGTATCTTCAACCTCAAAGTTCTCGGTAGGTGAATTTTAAACTCAAATCATCCGTGGGCGGTTTAAATTTAAAAAAAAAACTCTTTGGAGGAGGGGGTTTAAACTCTAAACCCTATTGAGTTTGCTGCTCTCATAGAATTTTGAGTGTGTAATTTGCTTTCTATATTGAAAATTTTTTTTTCTGTATTAAATCCCGCGGAAAGGGGGGTAAAACTCAAAAACCCCTTTGGCAACGCTCATAGTAGTCATAGCATTTAATTTGCTTTTTTTATGTTGAAGAGGTATTTTTTAGCTTTAAATACTGCTGGAGGGGGATTGAAAGTCACAACCCCTCTTAGCATCGCTCATATAATTTTGAGTGTGTAATTTTTTATTTTTTTTTCAAATTGAAGTTTTATTATTTTAGCTTCAAATATTTTTTAGCTTCAAACCCCGCTGAAGGAGGGTTTAAACTCAAAACCCACTATGGCTACGCTCATAGCATTTTTAGTGTGTAATTTCCTTTCCTTATATTGAATAAGTTTTTTTTTTTTTTTTTTTTGCTTAAAGAGGGGCTTAAACTTAACCCCCCCTTTTTTTGGCTACCCTTTTAGCATTTTGAGTGCGTAATTATTTTTGTTATAAGAGGTTTTAAACTTAAAACCCCTTTGGCTGCGCTCATAGAATTTTGAGTGTGTAATTTGCTTTTAATGTATTTAAGAGGGTTTTTTTTAACGGCCAGTCCCGCTGGGGGGGTGGGTTAAACACTAAACCCCTCTTGGCTACGCTTATAGAATCCGGTTGCTGATGTAGGGATAGTCTTACATTGAAGAAGGGGTTTTATCGAAAATTTCAAAAACCCTCCCCAGGCTACGCCCATGTTTATATGTATTTCTCTCTTCCCCCTAAAAATGTGCGATTTTGAGCACAAATACTCATACTGTTACAAAAGTTTGTAATATTGTTTTAGAATTAAAGAGACTGAGAAGCCCCCATTCATTACTTTTTTTTACATTCATTCTCGCCATACCTCCCCCGACACCGCCGTATGAGTATATATACTTGCATCATTTTGAGTAGTCTTTCATGAGTCGTAGGACAACATATCGCACGACATATAAATACAGAGTCACTCCTTTTTGTGCTATGTTAGTTTAAGCTGTAGGGTGTTGCAATTAGATAAGAATGCCGACAGAAGCGCTAAGTACATCTAAAATGAGCTTCGTCTCATTACTTTGTGTGCTTGCTTTTATTGCAGTGTCAGACGCTGGTAAGTCTTCTATTGTAGGTCTAGAGTTAAATACATTTTACAAGTTGATTTGTTGGGTCTTTCATCCTGGTCAGTTTGATCAGTAATTTAGAGCAACTTGGTATGTCATTAATATTCGATTCGTTCGCTTTTGCTCCCCTCAGCGTTAAGGTTGGTTTATGAATTTTGCTAGCCCAAAGCTTAAGTTTTTTATGCCTGTTTCTGTCCCATTTTCGGTCATTTTTACCACTAAACTATCACAGCTCTTTATGGTCTGTGTCTTTTTGTCACTCTAGCTTTGCCTTCTATTCTTTGTTCATCTCTTTCTGCATCTCCTTGTTTCCCTGTCTACGTCTCTCCATGTCTCTTGGCAGTGGCGTAACGAGAGTGGGGGAGGGGAGGAGGGGGGAATTTGAAAATTAATGTTTTTTTACTTAAAAAAAATTTAATATAATGTAAAATGCAGGAGCCCCTAAAGAGGTCAACCACCCGGCCCCCAATCAATGGAAAATTCCTAGCTGCGCCCATGTCTCATGGTCTTTCTGCGTTCGTCTTTCCTTAAATCACTCTCTTTCTTTGTAGTTCTCTCTCTCTCTCTTTCTCTCCCTCTCTCTCTCTCTTTGCTACAGTGGCAAAGAGATTCTTCCTTTGTTTCTTCGCTCTCCATGCCACTGTCTAACTCTATTTTAATGTTCTACTGTTCTACTCTATCGGTATTTCTTTGTAACTTTCTCTCACAGTTTCTGTCTGTCTGTCTGTCGATCTATCTATCTATCTATCTATCTATCTATCTATCTATCTATCTATC
>JADKLZ010001913.1:23617992-23639215 GCA_021533235.1 Biomphalaria straminea
GGAGCTAGTGTCGTTGGCCTTGCTTTTCTTCTTCCTGTGCGCCGGTTTTTACTGCGCGACGCCTTGATGCTCTGTCATGTGCCTTTGTCTACTAGGTGCCTGGGTCAATGCTGAATGCCTTTTAGAGACGCTTTGAGAGTGTCCCTGACGCGCTTTCTTTGACCACCTTAAAGAAATAATGTCATTTCATCGGATTCACATGGAACTCCATCAGGTCTTAATAGTCAATGTCCTAAAAGACTAAATGACTTAACGGTGTTTCAAATGAGCTAAGAAATGTTTTCTGAGTTCTCATTCTAAACATTTACATTCCGAATATAATTCTAGTTCTATGTGTCAAACTTTAAAGTATTTATTTATTAAAATTTTGTTTGGCCTTATAAGTAGCAAAGTCAGAAACCAGCGCATCTATTTCAAAACTTTTGGTTGTTTCTCGCTCAACCGAATGAGTACAAAGTGAAGCCAACCTACTCTGTCATTGAAATTTTTGAATCATTTTTTTATCAATTGAAATTTCCAAAAAAATGCCCTACATGCTGAAGAAAATGATACAGACAAAATAAGATATTTACTGTGACAGAGTTTGACTTACGTAATCCTGTGTAGTCCCAGGTGAGCATAGGGCAGCAACCACACCTCTCCACCGAACTTGGTTCTGAGCAACTTTCTTCATCTGCTCCCATGTCATTCCAGTACCCTCAGCTTCACTGATGACTGACCTCTTCCAGGTTTGTTTGGGTCTGCCCACTTTCCTCTCTCCTTGTGGATTCCAGTCAAGAGCCTGCCTTGCAACATTGGTAGCTGGTTTTCGCAGGGTGTGTCCTATCTAGCTCAATTTTCGTTTTGTGATGTCTTGAGCTATGGGCTTTTGTCTAGTTCTCCACCACAAGTCTATAGTGGTCATCTTTTCTGGCCACCTAATTCCTAATATCCGGCGTAGGCATCTTTTCCATATTTCTTTTAGTGACTCTCCAAGTTTCTGAACCGTAAAGGAAGACCGACTTAACGTTAGTATTATAGATTCTTATCTTGTTATGTATAGATAATGCTTTAGAGCGCCATATTGTTTGAAGAGTTGAAAAGCAAACCTAGCTTTATTGATCTGAATTAGTATATTATCATCAGCTCCGCCGTCCTTACTAACTCTACTTCCCAGATAAGTGAAGTGGTCCGTATTAAGGATGTTCTCTCCCTGTATCATGATTGGGTTCGCATGTCTGTTGTTTATCCTCATAACTTTTGTTTTCTTTTTGTTGATTAGAAGTCAAGTCTTTTTCGCTATTTCTGAGAGTCTGGTGAGTTTGGTCTGAACATTTCGTTGCGTATGGGAGAGGAGGCAGATGCCATCAACGAAATCCAGGTTCTCTAAATGTTGTGTCTATTGTATGCCGCTTTTAATATTTAAGACTTCCTGTCTCATGACCCAATCAATCAACAGCAATAATATAAAGGCGAAAGCATACATCCCTGTCTTACTCCTATTTTTACTTGAAAAGGGTTGGTCAGCTTCCCATTGTGTATTACTTAACATGATGAGTCATCGTATAACTGTTTAATGATATTGGTGAATTTTGTTGGGATTCCGTAGTGGTTCATCAGTCTCCAGACTATGTCTCTGTTAATACTATCGAAGGCTTCCTCGAAATCAACAAAGGTCATGTGTAGAGGAGATTGGCACTGTGATAATACGTAGTGTAGCAATGTGGTCAGTGCTAGATTTCTCCTTACGGAATCCAGCCTGTTCTGGTCTTAGTTTTTTTGTCTAGAGCATCTTTCAGGCGTTCGAATTTTATCCTAGTTAAGACCTTTCTAAGGGTTGACAGTAACATGATTCCTCGCCAGTTGTTGCATTGGGTAAGGTCACCTTTTTTTGGGTTGTTTGATTAGATAGCCCAGTTTCCAGATTTTTGGGACCTGTTCTAGTTCCCAAATCTTTCATAACAGTTGGTGTAGCATTTCAGATGATATTTTGGGGTCTGCTTTTAGTTCCTCTATTGGTATACCAGCTGGGCCTGGCGCCTTTCCACTTTTTGCATTCTTGATGGCTTTGATGATTTCCCCTTTATTAGGAGGATCTGTGTTAACATCTATTTCCTCTGTTGCTGGGGGGTATATCCGGAATCGATTCAGGAGGAATACATTAAGCTTAATGAAAGCAGTTCCTTACATTTAAGCAATCTTGGTGTCGCGCCATCATCCTTACATTAAAAACTCTTCCTTTGGGAACCCTTCCCGGTCTGTCTACTTGAAAACATGGGTTTATGGTTTAAAATTAATATTAAGTTTCGTGTATCGTTTAGACAATTTTGAGGGCACTTTTTAGATTCATGAGTCTTGTGCCCAAGCGCAATCAACTCATTTACGACATTATTGCTACGCGACAGGCTGTTGGCCCCTAGTGGTCGTGGGCCTGGTTCATTGAACCTCTTCGCGCCAGGGATGATACACCACTGTCTGCACTAATCACCAGATATTAGCTTATGCCTTCTGTAAAGGTAACACTGGCTTCAGCGATGTTCTCTCGACTAGTTTAGATTGACGATTTGACAATCCTGATTTTTGAAGTTAAACGTACTCGTACTTTACGTCAGTTAATACAGGTGCAGAAAACCCAAAATATGTGAGAACTATTATTATTGCTATTATAGCAACTATTTTTGAACCAAAAGCTAGTTCCGGCAATTATATTGAAGACGCCCTAGCGGTCAAGAAGAAGGAGTATAAACATCCCAGTGCACCGAAAAAAAGGTACCGAATTCATTTCAGCCTCAGCAACCAGATATCCAGCAAAACTCAAAGAATGGTTCGATCAAAAAATGAATGGAGATTATGTCAATTATGTCAATAAATAGTACATTTCTCTGACAACGTAGCTTTAACATTTGGGGAAATTTATGCATTTATGAGATGTCAGGTTTGGAGCACAAACTTCCAGAAATTTCCTAAATTTTGTTTTTGCAATTCATATTTAACATGTTCGCGATGCCAATAAAATGCTAGCTCCTGCTCTGAGAGAAAAGGAGTGATGATCAAGATTCTATTCAGTTTGCATTATCCAAATTATTATTATTCGGACCCTTTGATCCCAACATCAATCATTTCAACCCGAGTTAACAATCCCTACGTCAGATCTAGCGTTATGCGAGATGATCGGACTTTTTATAATTTTGTTCACAATACCATTAACTAGTTAGTGATGAAAAAACAACTTATAAACCAAGATGAATACAAAATACTGTTAACATTGACATCATTCCGTTGTCTTATATATTTACAGTGATTTACTTCAAAATGATTGAATCTAAAAGGAATCATAGTGAAATGAAAATAAACTTAGAAAATTATCGAGATCTAGAAAAACGCTTTTATATTTATATGCTCTAGATCTAAATAAACCGTTGTACTGAGCAATGAATTAGCCTAATAACATGTACCATCTACCCCAGAAGAAAGTGAGAGAGTAAATGTTTGTAAAGAGATTAAAACACATGTAAATTTGATCAAATCCTTGTCAACATCTTACATTTAATTTAAGAAAGAGCATAGAAGATGAACGAAGTATCAAAATAAATAGTTGTTTAGTTTACATTTCAAATACAATAGTTGTTTTTACTGAGATAATTTATCCTTAGTTTCTTGATTCTCAACCTCACCACTTGATGCACCCGGGCATCACCCGCATATGGTTAGCTACGCCTCCGTATGTTTCAAAAATAAATAAATAAAGAAACAGCGAAGAGCAATGTACAATCATATGTTTAGGACCAAACATGTACAGAAATTAAACATCAACGAAAGGGTATTTTTAGACACCGATTAAAACTGTTTATTGATGTTCAGCCTTTAAAAGCTTTTAATTTTAATAGGATTAAAAGGGAGGGGGGTTCAGATCACCTGACCAACCCTTATGAAATTTGCAACTTGCTGGTGCAGGTTTTTGCTTTTCTCAAAGAACTTTTAAGTACTTTTAAGTACATATACTTGTACCACTTAGACCACTATTTTAATCTTTCAAGTGGAATAAGAAACCATAATGAACATTTAACATAAATTTAAAGATTGTGCCACATTGTGTCATGTCAAATTCATTTGGATGCACAACGCCAAAAGTTTGAACTAAACCACGATGCCGACAACAAGATCGAGCTTGTCCACTCATTATATCACAACAGTGCTTGTTCTGTGTCTTCTGGCAGCTTCTGACGCTGGTAAGTTATCTGTATAATGTTCTCGCTTTACATTAACAAGTACAACTTGTACGTTATTGGTATTTAGTTTTGTATTTTGGCAGGACGTTGGGTGAGACTCGCATAGCAATGACCCTATTCCTAGCAGTCCAAGCTGTCATTGTGTGTTTTGGCACTTATAGTTAAGAATTTTAATACCACTTCTATCATAACTGTCGACCACTTTCTACCAATAAGGTTCGTATAATCTTAAGTCCTTCATAGTATTTACACAAATGTATGGAAATTTACTACAATTTCAACTGATGCTGAGGTGTGATCTGAGAGATGTAAACAGTTTGTCTTGATTTTAAACACTAGCTTCTTGTGTCTTCAAGTTTTAACACAGAGAAGGAAATAATAATAATAATAATAATGGTTCTGTAATACTAATGGATCAGTATCGATTTCCGAGTTTCTAAAAATTATAAATAGATGAGACGGACCGGTATCTTGCCTCTAATTAGTTAATTGAGTGTTTAACTCGTAAGCTTCATGTTAAATATAATTGAATAGAGCATAATTTCTTTTCGATATGAAGATCCGTCTAATTATTTACTGGCTCCCCCCCCATCACCAGTTAAAGTAGGTCTGGACCAATTTCTACTAGTGTTTTTTTTCCTCCACTCTCTTAAGTTACTTTTTGTGCCATTAATGTATCCATAAGTTTTCATAGGGTTGGGTTAATATAAAGTACAGGGAATGTATAATATCTACATTTGATTTATGGATCTTATATATATATATATATATATATATATATATAAACAAAAATATATATATATCTATATATATATAAAGTGTTTTAAAATGTACTTATTACTTAAAGGTCCCCGATCATAGAATTGAACACATATTTAGAGAGAGGCGAGAGGGAGAGATGAAGAGGGGGGAGGTTGTGGAGGGAAAGGGTAAATATAAATATGGGATGTACATAACAACTGTTATAAATACATTAGATGGAGACAGAGAGATACAGGGGAATCAATTAATCATTTTTTATTGGTAATAAATTAACTTAAGTTTGATCTTGATTAAAAGAAATGCTATTGTATTAACAGAAAACATGTATAACGAAAGAGTGCAGTTTTATACTTTCTAGAATACACCCCAGTGCAAGCATATATTGAGTAATATGTGAAGTGGTTTTCTGCTTTAGAATTTAAAATGAAATGTTTAAATTTCCGACCCGCAGCAGAATGAAATAAAGAAAATCATTATGTCCCATGCAACCGATCTCTTTTGGCTTTTTGATGAGTAAAAGTTTTGAAGAATCATAACACTGCGTCATGTGCGGGATTGGGGCCGATGGCTAAGTTGGGAATAACGATGTTCCGTACCTGTGGTGTTTTATGTCTCAAGAGAAGATCTTTTCCGTTTGCAACATTTAATGCGAATAAACAGGTGAATCTTTGATTCACAACTGCTGTCAAAAGTTGGCTATCTGTAATCACCAATCTCTGTAGAACTTTCGCCATTCTTTCTATTTCTGGTGTGTACGTCATCTGTAATCCTGGAGCCTTCCTTTATGTTTCCTCTATGTCAGGTCTTTGAATTATTCATATTATTGAATATTACTGAGTTTTTATTTTTTCCAGGTATGTAATTATTATTATTTAATTGTGTGTGTGTGTTATAACTAATTTTATAAGTTCTTCAAACTTTTGTCTTACGGTTCAGCCCGACAGTCACACTACACACCCAGTTGTGCATAAACCAATAAATAATGTGTGTGATGATTTAAATAAAATTATGAATTTAATTTAAAAAGATATATTTACAATGATAATGACATCTCATATATGAAATAATAAACAATTTTAAGTGCATATAGTATTTATAAAACAGACATTATTCACCTTAACGTATAAGGTTCAATAGAAATGTTCACACATTCTTTCAAGACCATAACTTCATGACAAGTCTATCTTCTATCCCAGATACAATTAACATCATAGTTCAAAGTAGCATCAAAAAGGTTGCAAAGCTCACAACTTCAAACTGCATCATCCGGTCTGGACACACAAAAATATAAACTGGAAACGTCCGAAAGACTGAGATGAAAACTGTGTCCGCAACCTAAAACTGAGATCTCACTTCTGAGACTGAGACTCTATAGAATGATAAAGAACAGAATCTTCTAATATTCTAACCCAGTGATGCTCAACCTCACTCGGACGGCGGGCCATTTTAATATCCGACACTCGAGTCGCGGGCCACATGACGAAAAAGGAAAAAAAGGGAATTATACAATAAACCAACTTTTATTAGAAACCCGTGAACCTAGTATTTACATTAGTTCATGAGAAATTTGTTCTAAACTACTTTTAAATATCCAGCTGCTGTCTACCACAGTTATGGCACCATCAGTAGTTACTTCCACTAATTTCTACAAGGGAAAAAGATTCTCTCTGATGGTTGAGACTTTTTTGTCAGCGCTTCGCCTCTGGCGATCGGATGCATGCTCCAAATAGCTACCGGTACTACTTTTCTGATTTCAAAACTGTTGTTTTTATGGCGAATAAATACCAAAATTTTGATACCGCTCAAAATTTTGATATGTCGGTAGACTCGTCAGCGACAACAGAAAATAGACATACAGCCAACTCATTTTTCCTTCTCACTTTAGGTACATATTCTCATTAATCATCCTCTCTAGGTGTAATTTAACTATCGCGCCTCAAACCAAGATTGCCGCCTTATTGATTTTGTAAAGCTGTTAAATGTTATGTGCTTTAAAGGGAGCCACTCTTTCTTTATAAACAAATATATTGGTTTACCATCAGTACCAATCCATTTACCCTAAAATAGTGAAAGATATTTTTTAAACTTTTTTTTTTGGACAATGGATTTTCTACACTTTGTGTCGACGTTTCGGCGGGCCGGATAGAACCAGGTCGCGGGCCGGATGTGGCCCGCGGGCCGTAGTTTGGGCATCACTGTTCTAACCTAATAATAAAAATACAAATACTATAGAATCAAAATACAAACCACTATATAATCTGAAAATAAAACTCACCCTAAACTCGGTTTAAGATAATCCTTTAAAAATAGATCTATATTCAAGGCGAATGCTAAGGCTGTCCGTTATCAGCACAAGGAGAAATTCAAGAGCTCACAAGAATGCAGCCTTCTTCTGTCTATCATCATGGCGTGAATGCACCAGTGACCAAACGAAAGACCTACGTCATAAAAAATTATGCCAAAGCAACAAGGGGACAGTACCTACTACTCAAAAAAATAAAATAGCGCGAATGACATCATAACCTAGTGATGAACGCGGCGCTATTGAAATGTGAACATTTTACTATGCAGCTACTTAGATAACTGCGCCACTCTCCATCTTTATAAATCCAGTGTCTTATTTTCCAACTGTTTGGTGTCAAATTTTAAGAGCTTCTTGTCACTATTGTATACATCTGTTTACCGTAAAGGTGGGAGACCTGCTGCTCTCCTGCCTTCTATTAGATCACCATACAGAATGTCTTTTGTAATGGTAACAAGATTAAGTACATTACCTAAAACAACTTTATTTCTTTACTTATAGGTCTAGTTATGAAAGTCCAGCCTACAGCTATAAGCCCAGATTCCAATGAAAATCTGACAATATGCTGTTCAATAACTAACAACAGAGTTGAGCACTTAAATGAAGTCTACCATCTGACACTGACCCGTTTTAACATTGACTTTGACCCTCTGGTATCTTTATACATTAATAAGTCAAGCAGTGTCGAGTTTGCACCACTTTTAGATACTGACCGCTACACATTTACTTTTGGAGAAACTGACTTCTGCTTGACAATGTCAAACGTCACCACCTATGAAGTCACCTATTACAGATGCGAGGCACATGGTCACGACGCCAGTAACACCAAGCAAAAGATATACGATAAAATTTTAGTTTCAAAACTTCCAGCTAAAAAGGAGACGAATAATGACCGAAGTAAAGGACCAGAGATGACCACCTCGACCTCCTTTAATCACAGTGAATCTGAAATAGACAAAGAGTACAAACATCAAGAAAGTGAAACGTATGTAATTTTTTCTGTCTTTGAAGCAGGTTAGTAATATTTTCCAATAATTCGTTGCTCTAATTAATTGAATTACTGCACCTCCTGTCTAAAAAACACAAACAATCATGTGGGGGGGGGAGACTGCCAAACTGTACTAACAGTTTAACAAGAAGAATTCTTTTTATTTGATTATAGTTTTTCTTTCTTGTGGATTAAACATTGGTTTTATTGCTTAGCAATTCACACGTTTAAAATAAAAAATAACTTTATCTTAAGTAAAGCATAGCCTATATCAGGGGCGGACTGGGTGTCAAAATCCGCCCAGGCATTTCTATAACACTTCGGCCCATAAATTGTATATTATACGATGGGCCTCCAATTATAGGCCTACCTGTCCAGAAAATCTTTGTTAAGTTTAATCATGTACCCATAACTGTAAGCATGCTCTATATTTTTACAAGAAATCTAGCCTTTATGTTGCTTTTTCATCGTTAAGTGTGTAGGGCCGAAAAAGATGAAGCCTATAGTAGCACTATCTACGGATGTAGACTATCACATTATTTCGGAAAATATGCTAAAATAAATTAGTATTAGGACCTACAATGTTGAGTCTGTAAAAGACTCTTTTTAAACACGACACTCAAAGGGCCACTTTGTTAAGGGAATATTATAAAACCTTTCAATATGTGACCAAATGGCATTCATGAGACCCTTCAGGTAACCCTACCGGCCCATTAGGGTACCGGCCCACCGGGCATTTGCCCGAATGCCCATATAGCCAGTCCGCCCCTGGCCTATATAAAAGGGTTCTCATCCTGTGTGTTGTGACCCCATTAGGGGTCGATTGGCAATTTTGCCGGTGTGAGAAAATATTTTTCAAATAAAAAAAAAAATTATATTTATTTATGTGTTGAAGAATTACTAAAAGCGAATCCGTTTATAGACCACCTAGTCACACCTAATTTAATATCAGTACTTCGAAGTGTTTAATAAATTTATTTACTGACATTTCTTTTATTCCCTAAAGGGCCCAAGATACATTCACAATTAATGGGAGATAACAGAAGTATTTCCGGGTCAAGGAACGCAGACATTGAAAATGCAACGCTTAGAGTTTCAGTTCTTTGGTTCGTCACTGTCAACAGACAAGAACTCATAGATTTAAATAAAACATGTATTGATCATTTGATGTACTTCTTGGATCAGTTCAATCAGTCATTGCTTGGACTGGACCACATCTCCAGTTTAGCTTTTAATTCTTCATCAGCAACAAAACCTGACCCACATGCCTGCGTTCACAATGAAAGCCATTCATTCTTTGGTATAATAGGTTCAGAACTAGATATGAGAATGGTATGTGCTTTTAACGTGGATAAGATTTATGTCTTTTTTTCATCTCTTTGGTCCCCGTTTGAGATAGATCTAGAACTCTCTACTTATAAGAGCAAAAAAAGCATTAGGAATGTTCTAAATGATTTGTTGTTATGTGTAGAAAATCTAAAATCTGTATCTTCAAATATAAATCTTTTAGATAAAATCTTGAATGTATTAAGCTCAGTAATTTGTTTAAATGAACAAAAACATTCTGAAACGCAAAGTGCTTCTGTCAATGTGACATTCATATCTGAAAATAGGTATTGTAGCTTACAGTATAATACGACGAAACATTCAACTCTAGAAAATGACACCTCAACGGAACAACTTAAAATGATAATAGAGCAATTCAAAATTTTACTAACTAAAAATCATTCTGAAAATATACAAAACGAGAAAAAATTACTCTCAGTCTTAAAAAAGTATAAAGATGACCACGTCCTCACTAATCAAACTATTACTGACCTTTTAAACGCGCTGGAATACAAATTAAAAGGTGAACTAATGGAAACTTATGCTTTTCTTATTAATAAAATACAGGTACAAATGTTAAGAAATTTTAGCGTCCTAGGCGATTCTATTCAAGAATTAAATAATTCTTCCCAAGAAACTTTACAGAATCATTTTACTCGAATATCAGCGACCGACAATTTTACACTGCAGTTGAAACAAGATTTGGATAATTTTAGTGACAATACTTTTAATATGATTTCGAAAATTCAAAACCAAACCAACAAACATTATCAGCTTCAGAAAGACTTCATCTTAAAAATTGAACTCATCGACAAATACACAAAAGATTTGAATTTAACCTACCAAAGCGACTATTTCAATTTTTCTAAGCTGCTTCAATTTCAGATGAACAATCTCGACGGTTTCAGAGAAAATGTTTCCAATGAAATTTTGAAAACTAAAGACAGAATAAACAATCTGGAGCAGCTTCTAGAAGTAGTCAATAGTGTCAGAGAAAGCATTGAATATGACTTAAGAAATGTGAATGTTACTATACGCACAGAGCTGACTGCACTCTCTAAACACTTTAAAGAAGATTTCAACAAGTTTTTAAAAGATTTCCACAGTTACAGAGATCGTGCTTCTTTTGAAAACATACACATTAAAGCCAGAATAGACAAGCAGGAGAGGCTTTTAAAAGAGTTAGATTCTGGCAGACAAGTCTTGGAACATGACATCAGAAATATAAATAAAACTTTTGGCAGGGATACGACTACACTTTTTGAATCGTCTCAAAATTTAAAGAAAGATTTTATAAAATTTGTTAAAGCTTTTGACACATATACAAATCAATCTTTTCTTGAAAACACACAAATTAAAGATAGAATAGACAATCAGGAAGAGCTTTTAAAACTGTTCAGCTCTGAAAGCAACAGTTTAAAGCATGACATCAGAAATATAAATGTAACTTTACTAGCAAATATGACTACACTTTCTGAATTCTCTAAAAACTTAAACGAGGATTTTATCAAATTTGTTAAGGATTTTGATGTTTACAGAAATCGTGTTTCCGTCAAAATGTCAGAAATTGAAGACCAAACATACAACAATGAGCAAACATTAAAATTGCTTGTCTCCGGCAGCAAGACCGTCGAACAGGATATCAAAAATATGATTTTAACACTTCGAGATAACGTAACGAAGCTTTACGAAGAGTTTCACACATTGAAAGATGAAATCGACGACACATTGAAGTATAAGATATCAACTATTCAAAGTCAGGTGGACAAACTAGTCCAAAAGAACAATGAGGTAAGTAACGAAAATACGCAGTTCAATCAATTATATAGCCAATTGCAGGTTGAAAAAACTTACACTCAAAATGTAAGAAAGGCCATAAGAGGTCATGCAAATAATTCGTACCATGTGTCCAGCTCACTCTTTGGACACAGATATTATCTGACTAAAGAGAAAATGTTCGAAGACGTGAAACTCGCACAGACTATTTGTGCTTTACTCGGAGGCTATCTGGCAGAGATGGACAACACGAGTGAATTAAAATTCGTGCAAAATTTTCTTTCTTTGCATGACTCCTGCGCCTCAAAAACTGCTGTTATGATAGGGGGCACCGACGAAGACGAGGAAGGTCGCTGGGTACATATATCTAGTGGAACTCCTGTTGTAACATCATTTTGGGGAAATAGGCAGCCTGATGGGGGCAGAAAACAGAATTGCCAGGCCATCCAGGAATGTCGTGATCTACACGATTACCCTTGCTATCTCAAATTTTCTTCTCGTAAAAAAATGTTATGCGAAGTTCCCGAATAAACAATTGTTCTATTTATTGTTAATAATAAATTCTTCAGTGAAAATGCCATGATTCTATATTTTCAGATCCTAAAAAATAAAAAAAAAAAATACATAATTCAATTTTTAATCGAAGTAAACTTTCTGATAAAATGTGCTGCCACACAGCAAACATTTATTTTGGAAAGATAGGATAATATTGAATTGCAAGATAAAGAAAGTTTGTGTTATCACACAAACTTAGTGGAGGCCCCCCCGTCGGATCCCTATTGAATCCGCCTATTGGCAGGGAATATTCGAGACGTGAATTTGTTTTGATTGTCAAAAGTAATAATGTTTTTTTTTCTGTAAATTATTTTACATGTTTCGAATGTTCCTTCAACTTCCAAATCCAAACCTCCAGCATAACTTGATAAAAAGAAACTAATCATGGGCGTAGCTGGTTAAGGGTTCTGGGGAAGCGCTGTGATTCAAGTATTGAAAGCCAACAAAATACATATTCTGAGGTATCTAGATGCATTATCTCGCAAAAATATATATGTGTGTACACACACACATACATAATAAACTTTATTACATAATTCCACTTCATTCTTTCGGAAGGCGTTTATTCCACAATAGGTTATTCCTGGAGTAAGTGGAGAAATTGTAGACTACCCGCTCTTGTCAGCAAGGGGCTCATGGGGAGCTCACAGCACTCCCCCCAGCGCCGCCAAGCACTTTATCCAGTATTGAAAAGTAAACAAAATGCATTTTCTGAGGTATCTACATGTATTATTCTGCTATTAAATTGTTTTATTTTAAAAACCTAATGTGCTATTCTTACTAACTTAGATCCTCCCGCGCCGTTCGGCGTATAGGACTGAAAACTGTTCCACAAAAATCTATCACTGGTAATGTCTGAAGCCTTTTCCGTGTCCACAAAAATAAAGCGATTGGCAATGTCTGAAGTTATGTGGACCTTCATGAAAGTGTGGTTTGAGGTTGTACTAGGATGTCCCTGTTTGCGCTTTCAAATGGGCCTCCATGTCATCGCAACTCTTTCAGTGTGTAATTCATTTTGTCGGAGAACATGTCCCGCAAACATCATAGGACGCTCTGTCACAACCTTTACTAATGAGACGGCTTTCAGTCCGGCATAGGATTTCCTTGATTGAGACAAGATCTCTATAACTGACTCCTAGCTATCTTTGTTGAGCCACATTTAGTCTTTTTCAATTTTGGCGGACTATTCACTGTATTTTATTAGTGGAGCCAAACCATTGGTAGAAATTTGTAACCTCTCTTAGCTACTCTCTTGTAATTAGGTTTTAGTTTGCTTTAGATTTTATATCGAAAAGGAAAGTTTTATCGTCAAAATCATCTGCAGATATTTCTTTTAAACAAATTCAAAGCCCCATTTATCTACGCTCCTAGAATAGGGTGAGAGGAGTTTGCTTTCGAATAATATTGAAGAGGGGTTTTCAACTTCAAAACCCTCTGAAGGGGGATTTTAAGCTTGAAACTATCAAAATGGTTTAGTTTTAAAATCTCACTTAACATAAACAAAATCAAAGCAAAATATCAGTCACTTAATTCCGACTCCCCCCTCTCAAGGGTGGGGGATTTCATTTAGAGGGGGGGGAGTGTAGAGCCTCAACCTCCCCGGCTACGCCAATGAAACTAATAGCATGATAACTATTGAATATTCACAATATGCCAGACGAGCGATTTTAGACAATTTTTTGACATTATATTGTAATTGAAAAAGAAAAAAAACAGAGTTGGTATCGAGCGCGTACTATGGCAACGTCTGCTCATGTCCCACCACTGCTACCAACATAACTATTAGCATTTTCATATAAACGGATTGAACTAGAATAAGGATGTAGATCTACTTAAACTAAACTAGATCAGTGTTTCTTAAACTCTTGACCTATGTGTACCCCCTTTTATAATCTTTGTAACACTGTGTACCCCAAACCCCCCCCCCACCAACTTTTTGGCATGGATGTTAATGTTAAATGTTATCTATTAAATATTATCTGTTTAAATCAGGGACATTAATTTTCAAGCTCATTTGCGAACCGCCCAAATGCACTTGTATGTATTTCAGAATATCATCATTTTTTTTAGTAGCCGTATATTGATATAAACTCATAAGAAAAGGGGGAAACGAGTCTACTTCTCCATTACAAACTTTCTTTTGCCATAAATTTAGTTTGCAATGGTAGCGTTCGCTTTATCTCGACCGTAGAACAGTGCCTTTTCTTCTCTTTGTAACGATAAGCTGAGTTACTTTAAATTAGATAATATATCTGATAAAAGTTCTATTTAACAAACCCATCTCTAGCAATGCCAACAATTATTCATCCCAGATCTATAAATAATAAAACATTAAAGCCCGTATGTTCAATTATCGATTTAGAAAGTCCCACCGAGAATGTTAACAAACATCATGGAAAGAATCTGTAATGACTACATACACACGAATACTTGTGAAAAAAAGTCATGAAATTAACTATTTTCATACTTTCCTCCATTTGACGTGCTGGCTCTGTGTGTGGGTAACGTTGTGGGTTTATGACATTTAGGACAACATTTTGAAATCATGAAACAAGTCCTTTTTTACTTACTACCATAAATTTTTCTACATCTTTGCTTTTACACGCACATCTATATCATTCAATATTGTTCTTTTATATATTTTTCTCATATCATTAAAGATATATTTTCCTTGTTGTGTTAAATAATAAAGGCTGACAAAGTAAAAATTCATCATGAATTTCTTCGTTTTATTTTTTTATCTAACAAACGCCATTAATTTGCAAATTTCGCGATTTCAACCCACTTACATTAAGCCCTATAAAGATGATCTACAACATTCGTGGTGATAAGTTGGTAATGAAGAAATAAGGCAACTATGACGTTGTTGGGCCGAACACTTTTATTCTTTCATCACTGGTCGCCATCTTGGGCAGAAACACAATGTTCACAACAAAGACTAACAAAGAAAAAGGCTATAACTCATATATATCAAGTAATAAGACCGGACCATTCCCTTTCTATCGACGAAAGAAGTTCACTACAAACATTCCAATACAAACACATGTCAGACACATCGTTCTAACAGAATCTAACTCTGCCGAGTAGTCCTATATCCTATACTCTTAAGCGAGCAATTCTTGTATGTATATATATATATATAATATCAGGTGGCCGAGCCTTGCTCGGTTAAATAATTTATAACTAAGAAAGGTAATATACTACTGCTACTGGTGCTACAGCCCATGGAAAGATATGGCCTGCTCTTACACATCCCTCCATTCATATATCTCCTGGGCCTTTCGTCACCACGCCCTAACGGTAACCCCAAGTTTAGATATCTTGTTCAGTGTGAGAAAGTAAGGAGCAGTAGAGCAGCTGTGTAATCACCATTTCCTTTGTTTTGGTACGGGACATTAGACACTGAAGCATGAACACATGGTCATAATTTTACCAGCAAAATTATAATTATAATAAGGCTTGACATCAAATCCGAAGATTAATGAGAAATCTACACCGCTCTACGCAATTAAAGTGTAAACAATTTATTAAGCACTTAAAACGCAATAACTAATCATACATCGGTACATTTAATTTCATTACTTTCCTTCCATAGATCTATAATAAATCAATCTTCAATAAGATGGTGCGCAAATGTTTAATTAGGTCCATTGATACTTTATATTATATTTTATAATATATTTCAAAGTGTAGTTCTTAAAGGGAGGATTATCTTTACAAATAGTAATCTTGGACCCAAAAATAGATTTTTAGATTTCTATGTATTTAGATCGCTTATCCATTTATTTACTAGAATAGAATATTAAATTTTCTGAATTATTGCTTTAAATAATTTCTTTTTCATTTATAGGGTGCATATTTTTCAAGATTTGATTGAAAAACGTAAAAATTCCCCATAGTTACGCCTAAAATAACTCTTTTGCATAGCAAATACACTGGTCATATTTGGTAATAAATTGTTCGGCTTCTATAGCACTTTTGAAATTTGGCAATTTAAAAAAAAATATAGTTACGATCTTCTCTTTCAGGCCTTCTGTAAACACGAACAAGAGTTTCAAGTAACAATGTGGCGGTTGAATGACAAATACATTAAAAGCCAATAAAAAACTATTGGCTACACCAACTTCAAATGCTTTAACACTATAAAACTGCCTACTAAAGTCTAAACAGTACAGGCCTTTGTCTACTTGTAGACTCTTACAGCTACATTTTCAAGGACTCACTTTGTTGCACACAGTCTTTCTGGCTTACTGTCCTTGACTCGACTGACTTCTAACACGCTATGTCTCTCGTCCGTGAAGGCTCTCGTCACATGACCACAGCACGGGCCATATTTGCGTGTATCAGCTGTACTGTCCATTGTTGAATTAGAAAAAGGAGGGGGATATTTTTTAATAAATTTTGTTAAAATCATCTTTTCCCTATTACTACTGCAAGCTGAGGAATGGTAAGGGAAATAATAGGTCTGCAGATAAAAAGACAATAGTATTAAATTAAAGCTGTAAATCAGGAAGGTTAATATTCTTAACATATTCTTTCATTGGATCTAAAGACAACAATGGACAAGGAAGGTTTTGCATTTCCATTTCCAAGGCCATCAAGTTGTTTATTTTAAACATTGAATTGCAATGCGCATATTTTCAAAACGATTGTGTATTTGTTTCATGTGTTAATGTTTTGGTATTTGCAGTAGTTACGATGAGGTTTTTAATTGCAGTCAAACTGACTTCTCGTTTGATTGGATCAATAAAATTAAATAATTTATACATTATCTTATCTTAAACAAGTAAAACAAAACAAAATTACATTAAAAAAAGCAAAGCTTACATTAAGTCATATGGTATAAATTAGTTCTGATCAGTCATGTAATTAAATTCGCAATAGATCTAGATTAACATTAATAAATCTGTGTGATTAGAAATATTTTTTATTTACCAAATGTGTTTGTTTAGCGCATTTTCATGCTATTAGCTTTCTCAAAACGCTATGATATTATTACTTGTCTGGACCGGTTGAAAATGTTTAGGTGGAGAATAAGGGATATCTGGGTGATCGCTTTTAAATGTATTTAAAAAAAATGGGTAACGACCTGAAATCAAGCTTGTGGGCTAAAGCTTTCTCAGGCTTCTCAAGCCAACGCGGTAATTACTCTAGCAGCAATGAGTCTAAGAACATTGAAGATTGTATAGCTATCTACTATTTCTATTCCATGTTTGTGTTCACTGAGCCTCAGACGACAACCTATAAACAGGACTAATTCAGCTTGTACTTCAGTCAAGTACAATTTCTTTCCCTTGTCTGAGATACCAAATAGATATTTTATTACCAATAGTTAATTAACTAATTTGGTAATAAAAAAAAAATAATTATTGTGTTTTCACGTTAAAGAAATTGATGTGCTAAATTTCAGCTTGATCCTAGATTGGCTATCGGAAAAAAAACGTGTACAAACATTTGGCCAGACAGACAGCATGAGCTAAAATAAGCTTTGTCAAACGCTGACCCACTGGAAATGAGATAAATAATATAAATGCGTCAATCTAACTATAAAGAAAGAACTGAAAATAACAACGAAGAAGAAAGAGTATCAGCGCCGAGCGATTGAGGACGTAAAGAGCTTAACAACACCCAAAATAAAGCGTATCATGGGCAGTGATTTTAAAAGTTAAACTCAAACTACGTTTCAAGTAAAATAAAGTAGTTCAATGAAAAGTTTATCACCAATTTCAACTAAACTTAACTAAACTAAAAAAAAAATTAAACTTTAACAACTTTTTTTTTTCAGGGTGGGCACATTTGATATAGATCTAGCTAATCTATACGACTGTAGGCCTAAGTACGGTTCGTTCTTTGGATTTAATAGTTTTAAAATTGTAGAAATCTTTATCCCTACGCAATAAAATCCGTAATAAGGAAGATATATTTCTTACATAATGGTAATACACAATAAAGTTTTGAAAAAAAGATGTCAAAATAATTTTGTGTATGAGTTAGGCCTAATACCTTGAGAATAGAAGGGTACTTTAATTTTTAAAAAATATATTGACTTATTATATAACGGAAAATCTTACAATATACATTAAAATCTCATAAAAGAAATGGATGCGGAACATACGACTTGGATACAGAGGAAAACAAATGATATGTAAAACTATTTCAGTGTCACAATAGATATCCACTTCCACCATCTATCTGACCAGGTTGTTATAATCAGTCGGACACAAAGTCTATTTCGTTTTTAGTCAGGGAGGGTTTGGATTAAATTTTCCCCTAAGAGCAAGTTGTTATACTGTGGCATTTTACGTCTCTAGAGACGATCTTTTCCCCTTGCAAGCTCTTGTGTGACTAAAGAGGCCGATCCTTGATACACAGCTGCGATCGCAGGTTGGGCATATGTAGTCACCAGGCGCCGTTGCACTTTCACCCTTCTTTCTGCTTCTGTTGTGTATGGCATCTGCAATCAAAGACCCCCTCTTTATGCTCTCTCTCCAAGTGGATCTATCTTGTGCCACCTCTTCCCAGTTGCTGGTGTCGATCTTAAAGAGCTTCATGTCCCGTTTGCATACATCTGTATAACGTAAGAGTGGACGACCAGCGGCTCTTCTGCCTTCTATTAGATCGCCATACAGAATATCCTGTGGGAGTCGACCTACTGGCATTCTACGAACGTGGCCAAGCCAGCCAAGGCGTCGGCTGCTGATAACAGAGCGGATGTCCTGGCAACCTGCTCTTTGTAACACTTCCTCGTTGGTTATCTTATCTTGCCACCTTATTTTAAAGATCCGCCTTAGGCATCGGAGGTGGAAGACATTCAGCTTTTTTTCCTGCCATGAGTATGTTGACCACGTTTCACTTCCGTATAGCAAGGTACTCAATACACAGGTCCGGTAAACTAGAGCTTTAGTGCTGTTAGTCAGCAATATGTTGTCCCAGACTCTTTTCTGCAAACGTGACATGGTGGCCATTGCCTTGGCTATCCTGTTGTTAATGTCATTATCCAGTAGAGTGTTGTTGGATATGATGGAGCCAAGGTAACAAAAGTTGTCTACGATCTCTAGTGGTTGGCCATTAATGTTTATTTGAGGTGCAGCATTTGTGTTTTGTACAAGAACCTTAGTCTTGCCCTGACTGATGTTTAAGCCGAACTTCTGGCAAGCAGCAGATAGTTTGTCAACTAGGAACTGTAGCTGGGTATCAGAATCAGCCACAATAGCTGCATCATCAGCATACAGGAGTTCCCTGATGAGTAACCTCCTGACCTTGGTTTTAGCCCGCAGCCTTGAAACATTGAATAGCTTTCCAGAGGATCTTGTATGGAGAAACACACCATCGTTTATGTCGTTGTATGCGTAATGCAGTAGACAGGAGAAGAATATGCCAAACAGAGTGGGTGCGAGCACACATCCCTGCTTGACACCACTGCAGACCTCAAAAGGTGCTGATTGGGCTCCATTAAATTTGACAGTGCATTTAGTTTCCTCATGGAAGCACTCAATGAACCTCAGTAATTTGGGAGGGCAACCTATTTTCCTTAGAAGTTTGAAGAGGCCACTTCTGCTGACCATATCAAAGGCTTTAGTCAAATCAACAAAAACAATGTAAAGGGGTCTGTCTCTCTCTCTGAATTTCTCCTGCAGTAGTCGTAGAGAAGATATCATATCTATAGTGGATCTACCACTCCTGAATCCACACTGAGACTCAGGGTAGACTCTAGAAGCTATCACTTGCAGCCTAGATAGTGCCACTCTAGCAAAGATCTTGCCCACTATACTGAGGAGAGAGATACCCCTATAGTTGTTGCAGTCACTCCTATCCCCCTTGTTCTTGTATATTGTGACAATAGTAGCATCACGCATGTCTTGAGGGACATAACCTGTTTCCCAACAACGGCAGAGGAGAGTATAGAGTTCGGGGAGCAGGAGTGATTCGTTGGCTTTAACTACTTCCACTGGGATACCATCACTTCCTGGAGATTTTCTATTTTTCATGCAGTTAATTGCTTTTTTGAGGTCACCAAGGCTCGGAAGCTCATCTAGGCATTCCAATACTAGAAGATCTGGTACCAGAAGTTGTTATAATGCTAGAAGAATCAATGAATTAATTGAAACCACTAAACATTGACCTATCACACTTATCCGATTCGCACTATAAACGAATATAAAGTAAACACCACAACTTAACTCTAAATATCTATATATATATTCCTCTAAGTAAAAGGTCAAACAACAACATGCAAGCAACAACATGCAAGCAACAAGTAAATAGGGAAGATCCCATGGCGTACGCACGCGGTGTGAATGGACCCAATCCGCACTATTTCATTCACAAAATAGCATAGACATAAATAAATATAGACTGGAAAAAGGAAGTAACTTCGTGTAACTTGAAAACACATGTATATATATCTACTATTGAATTATGATTTCTAAATTATGAAAAAAATAAAAATTGCATGATCCTCAGTCTTAGAGATTAAACACAATTTATAGACATAAAATAATGTACACACAATTGTAATGCACAAAATTTTGTTTCATAAAACTCTCTTATGAATTTGTGTAGCGAATGGAAGGGAGGTTAAAAAAAGTGGAAGCCGGAAGAGATTATATTGTGATTGTGTCGTAAGACTCTTGAAACTAGAACGACAATACACAGATAGATACTACTCTCAGGTTTGACTTTAGCGCGGGAAATCTGTTATATCATGTTATAAAATGGTTCAATTTAATAATTTATACACCTAAAAATTAGCAAGGGTCCAAAGAAAGTTCGGGACCCACTGTGGTCGCATATGTTGTTGTATTTTTTTATTCATGAATTCACTTATAACAAGTAAATGGGAAGATCCCATGGCTCGATTATAGAACTTCTCTTCGCAGAGATAGTTTTATGCTTTAGCACATGAACGTACTAATTATAGTCCATTTAATCAAACTAACATTCAAATTTGTTTTTCTAAAGCATTGTTATATGAGTGCAGCTATATTCTTAAAATTGCGTAAATTAAGGTCAATTAGCCATTTTCATAGTATTTTTTATTCATGAATTCACGCATTCACTTTACTTATATCAAGCAATTGGGAAGATCCCATGGCGCAGCATGTTGTGAATGGGAAATAATATATCCAAAATCCGCACTATTTTCATTCACAAAATAGCATAGCATTTTTTTTTTACTTTAAAAAGATTTTAATAATGTCCGGAAATTTCCAGGACTTTTTCGACCGGCGGCATAGCATTTAATACCATTTCAGGAGATTTCCAGGGGGCTCCTGGTAAATCAAGAGGCCGCGGGAAATCTGTTAT
>JADKLZ010001913.1:23659205-23676777 GCA_021533235.1 Biomphalaria straminea
AATTATTGTGTTTTCACGTTAAAGAAATTGATGTGCTAAATTTCAGCTTGATCCTAGATTGGCTATCGGAAAAATAACGTGTACAAACATTTGGCCAGACAGACAGCATGAGCTAAAATAAGCTTTGTCAAACGCTGACCCACGGGAAATTAGATAAATAATATAAATGCGTCAATCTAACTATAAAGAAAGAACTGAAAATAACAACGAAGAAGAAAGAGTATCAGTGCCGAGCGATTGAGGACGTAAAGAGCTTAACAACACCCAAAATAAAGCGTATCATGGGCAGTGATTTTAAAAGTTAAACTCAAACTACGTTTCAAGTAAAATAAAGTAGTTCAATGAAAAGTTTATCACCAATTTCAACTAAATGTGAGCGTGTGACCCTTGAGCTATTTTTATATGTATTTTTGTTTTATAGGTTAGAGCTATCTTTGTAGATGTTCCTATTTTTATAGGCTAGTATCTCATTTTATAATTTATTCTTATATAGGTTAGGGCTAAATCTATAAAAGCTGATGTTACAGGCTTTTAGGACAGTGTCCATTGGTCTGTACGTCAGATCCTTTGTCTTTGTGGCTAGAGGTCTTAGTGATCTAGAGAATAATTTTATCAGTTCAATATTTTATTCTGTACCAGGACGGCCTGTAAGTTTGTAACTATTTTATTTTTACTAGTATCTATAATAATATTACTATGTGTAAATATATTAGTTCTATGTTTTAATTTAGTTTCTATTTTTTTACATGGAATATCTACAATCAGAGTTGACAAGCATGTAGATATTTAAAATGGCGGCTCCCAGGCCTGCGATGCATGTTTAGATCTAATAGAATCTAAAATTCTATTTTCTTGTTATTTTACAGGCTATAATTACCTTTTTGCTGCTTTAACACGCTGTAGCCTTTTGCTGCTATTTTGCTGATTTGCTGTATTTATTATATTATTGTCTGTTCTAAGTGATAGGTTCTAGATCTAGTAGTTACAGTAGTAACTAGTATTTTATTATTCGTTAGTGTTTCCTTAGGCTTAGCTTAGGCTTGGTCTTAGTCAACTTAGTGACTGTAGTCTGTTTTTACTAATTCTGAGTGAATTATATAGTAAGGTCTAAGGCGTTTTAATTAGTTTAAGTTTATTGCATTAGTTTTGTAGATCTAGAGTTTCTAGACTAGTTTATTATTATTATAATTGTGGAGTGTTAGTTTAGGTCTAGGTCTATTTTAGTTTTAGTGGTTTAGTTAATTTAGTTTGATAGTTAGTTTTATTTGTTTGCGTTATAGTTGTATTTAATAGGACTGTTCGATTAGGGTTTGCTTAGTACAGTAAGTTAGTGTTAAGTTAGCGAGTTATTGGTTCGGTTGGGTTTTTGTTTTGATTTAGACAATTTAGTTGTTTGGGTTTTAGTTGACTTAGTACTAGACTAGTAGGTTTAGTTTTTTATATTTTGTGTGCATATTTTTATTATTGATTTTTTTCTTATGTAGTAAAGTAGTTTATATTTTTGGTGTCAGATATTGAGGTCTTATTATTTTTATGTAAATAAAGTTTTGTTTTGTTCTATCCATTTTCAAAGTAAAGTTACGTTGGTCTTTTCGTTTAGTTTAGTAGATTAGTTAAGTTAGTTTAGTCTAGTTTATCTGGTTACTCAGACAAATCTTGTCCCCCGGTCGCAGACTGGGGTGCCACAGACTGAACCCACCCAGTAGCGTTACCATCTGGCTACTGGTATTTTACGTAAGCTGAAATAAGCCATCCTAGAGCCGACAAGCTTACATAAACTTAACTAAACTAAAAAAAAAAAAATAAACTTTAACAACTTTTTTTTTTTAAGGGTGGGCACATTTGATATAGATCTAGCTAATCTATACGACTGTAGGCCTAAGTACGGTTCGTTCTTTGGATTTAATACTTTTAAAATTGTAGAAATCTTTATCCCTTCGCAATAAAATCCGTAATAAGGAAGATATATTTCTTACATAATGGTAATACACAATAAAGTTTTGAAAAAAAGATGTCAAAATAATTTTGTGTATGAGTTAGGCCTAATACCTTGAGAATAGAAGGGTACTTTAATTTTTAAAAAATATATTGACTTATTATATAACGGAAAATCTTACAATATACATTAAAATCTCAAAAAAGAAATGGATGCGGAACATAGGACTTGGATACAGAGGAAAACAAATGATATGTAAAACTATTTCAGTGTCACAATAGATATCCACTTCCACCATCTATCTGACCAGGTTGTTATAATCAGTCGGACACAAAGTCTATTTCGTTTTTAGTCAGGGAGGGTTTGGATTAAATTTTCCCCTAAGAGCAAATTGTTATAATGCTAGAAGAATCAATGAATTAATTGAAACCACTAAACATTGACCTATCACACTTATCAGATTCGCACTATAAACGAATATAAAGTAAACACCACAACTTAACTTTAAATATCTATATATTATTTCTCAAAGTAAGAGGTCAAACTAGCAACATGCCAGCAACAAGTAAATAGGGAAGATCCCATGGCGCACGCACGCGGTGTGAATAGAAGTTGGTGCATCCCAATCCGCACTATTTTGTGAATGAAAGTGGTGTTTATATAATTATCTCTTCATCTCAGATTATTGTCATAATATTAAAAGTATTTCCACATTATTGTGTCGTTAGACTATTGAAACTAGAACAACAACAATACACAGATAAAGTATACTCTCAGGTTTTACTTTAGAAAGTACTTTAATTACGCACATTCGTTCATTAGACATGATTACGAAAGGTAACTCATCTCTCTATTCCTATATCTACATCTAGATCTAAAACTTGAATTCAACTCTAAGAAGATTATAGAACTTCTCTTCGCAAGTATAGTTTTATGCTTTAGCACAGGAACATACTTATTATAGTCCATTTAATCAAATTAACATTCAAATTTGTTTTTCTAAAGCATTGTTGCATGAGTGCAGCTATATTCTTAATATCGCGTAAATTAAGGTCAATTAGCCATTTTTTTAGCTTCATTCATAGTATTTTTCATTCATGAATTAACGCATTCACTTTACTTCAAGCAAATGGGAAGATCCCATGGCGCAGCATGATGTGCATGGGAAATAATATATCCAAAATCCGCACTATTTTCATTCACAAAATGAATTTTTTTTTTAGTTTAAAACGATTTTAACAATGTCCGGAAATTTTCGACCGGCGGCATAGCATTTAATAACATTTCAGGAGATTTCCAGAGGGGTTCCTGGTAAATCAAAAGGCCGCGGGAAATCTGTTATATGTTATAAAATGGTTCAATTTAATAATTTATACACCTAAAAATTAGCACGGATCCAAAGAAAGTTCAGGACCCACTGTGGTCGCATATGTTGTAATATTTTTTATTCATGAATTCACTTATAACAAGTAAATGGGAAGATCCAATGGCGCAGCATGGTGTGAATGAAAATGATGTATCCAAACCCGCACTATTTTCATTCACAAAATAGCATAGAGATAAATAAATATAGACTGGAAAAAGGAATTCACTTCATGCAACTTGATTTAATAATTTATACACCTAAAAAATTAGCACGGCTCCAATGAAAGTGCGGGACCCACTGCGGTCGCATATATTGCAGTGCCTAAGGCCTGCCCTGCAAAATAGCGGCATATGCTATGCCGCCGGTCGCCAAGAGGCCGCGGGAAATCTGTTATATGTTATAAAATGGTTCAATTTAATAATTTATCACCTAAAATTTAGCACGGGTCAAAAGAAAATGCGGGACCCACTGTGGTCGCATATGTTGCAGTGCCTAAGGCCTGCCCTGCAAAATAGCGGCGTATGCTATGCCGCCGGTCGACTAGTATATATATAATCCTCAAAGTAAAAGGTCAAACGAGCAACATTGCAAGCAAAAAGTAAATAGGGAAGATCCCATGGCGCAGCACGCTGTGTGAATGGAAATTGATGCATCCCAATCCGCACTATTTTGTGAATGAAAGTGGTGTTTATATAATTATCTCTTCTGCTCAGATTATTGTCATAATATTGAAAGTATTTCCACATTATTGTGTCGCCAGACTATTGAAACTAAAACAACAATCCACAGATAGAGTATACTCTCAGGTTTCACTTTAGAAAGTACTTTAATTACGCACATTCGTTCATTAGACATGATTACGAAAGGTAACTCATCTCTCTATTCCTAGATCTAGATCTAAAACTCGAATTCAACTCTAAGAAGATTATAGAACTTCTCTTCGCAAATATAGTTTTACGCAAATATAGTTTTATGCTTTAGCACATGAACATACTAATTAGAGTCCATTCATTTCATATTTTAATCAAATTAACATTCAAATTGGTTTTGCTAAAGCATTGTTACATGAGTGCAATTCTATTCTTAATATCGCGTAAATTAAGGTCAATTAATTAATCGCAGTTCCATTCATAGAATTTTTCATTCATGAATTCACGCATTCGCTTTACTTATAACAAGTAAATGGGAAGATCCCATGGCGCAGCATGGTGTGAATGGGAAATAATATATACAAATCCGCACTATTTTCATTCACAAAATAGCATAGCATATTCTTTTTTTTTACTTTAAAAAGATTTTAATAATTTCCGGAAATTTCCAAGGACATTTTCGACCGGCGGCATAGCATTTAATACCATTTCAGGAGATTTCCAGGGGGCTCCTGTTAAATCAAGAGGCCGCGGGAAATCTGTTATATGTTATAAAATGGTTCAATTTAATAATTTATACACCTAAAATTTAGCACGGGTCCAAAGAAAGTGGGGGACCCACTGTGGTCGCATATATTGCAGTGCCTAAGGCCTGCCCTGGAAAATAGCGGCGTATGCTATGCCGCCGGTCGACTAGTATCATATATTTTTATAAAATACAGATGTTACTAGAAAAATAAAAGGATTACGATCTATTTAATATAAAATTACTACATACGTAACAAAGCCTGTCACAATAACGTATAGAACCTTATGGCAACAAATGTGTAGCAGCAACATTTTATAATGCTGCTACTTTAAGTGCAGATGTTGACTCCCAAAACTTCTACCAGCATCTTACTTTACCCTATTCAAAATTGTTCAAATGCAGACTGACAAAGTAGTTATTAGCTGCATAATTTTGTTTTCGATAATTAAAATTGTTGATATCACATGACCAGAAAACAGGGATGCGAGTTTCGACAGCTACCATATGTTGAAAAGTTTTTTAACATTTTTATTGAATTTTTTAGTTTATAACTAAAAAAAAAACAACTAATTAAACTAAGATTTTAACTAATCTTTTTTTTTTTCTAACCTAACTTTAGCCCTAAGTATTTTTATTTAGTTAAACTAAAATTTCCTAACGTTTTAGTTAACTTTTGGTCATCGATTAATCAGGGGAAAACAGAGCTTTTCAATCTGAAAACTTGTCAGAAGAATTACAGTACAGAATGAAAAAAAAAATGTCGGATCGAAAAAAATTCATGAGTAGGAATAAATACTGCTACTAAAAGCGACTACTGTATCAATCAAATACAAATGGCTAACGTAGTAGTAGGTCTAACATAGAAACGTAAAAATGCCGCAGAGTAGAAACAGCAGTGAAATAATTTAAAAAGTGAAAATTAGCAAGATTCGACAACATCGCATCTGAGCATGTAAAGGCTAGATGCATTATTAAAATCTGCAACAAGATTCAACTGGCAGAACAGGCAGGAGAAAGGCAAAGTCCTATCTCAAATGCTCACAATCATATTGCAAAAGAAAGGCGATTTGCAAATCTACTACTATTTTTTTTAATTGAAAAAGTAACTTTTTATAAAATCAAAGCTTTGTTTCTTTTAAAACTTTTGACAAATAGTAGCTCGCATAACGTAAAAGATGATTAAACAGACATTGAATTCCCCCTCCTTTCCTCAATATAGCCTCCCCTTTTGTTGTTGTTTTAAGTTTTGATTGTAAATAGATTTTTTTAAAGAAAGATGATTTTTTTTATTATAAAAAACGGCTTGCATATCTAATTTATAAAACAAGATGCTTCAATTTCAGAAGATAAAATTTAGTCGACGAACATTACAAGCTTCAAAATATCATGAAATTGGATTTCACTGTTCAAACTTTTGCCATCTAAATGTGACAGACGGACGGACCACAAACAATAATGGCTGCTCATTCCTTTTCGAGGGCAGAAAAAAAATTCTCAGGCTTCAATAACAATGTTTTTTTCTGGATCCTGTCAAAAGAAGTCAATACACACACGAAATTCCCGGATATTACTTTAGCCCGTGTTGCTCTAATCGTCTCTAAATATCTATTAGCCCAGTCTGAACATAATATCCGCTATCTAAGGGAGGGGGTCTCTAGTATGATCTGCGCTTTAACATCTCAAACAATGTTGTTATATTAATAGTCTTTAAACTAAATTTCAACTTTATGTATTGAAATAATTCTTTACAAAACTTGTATCTAACATAAAAGCAAGATATCAACAGGAAGCAAAATACTAAAATTTACATATATAGACTAAAGCCAGGAGACGTACTTAATATGTTTTGAAGACATTTAAAATTAAGAATCACAGATCTAAATAGATATCTTTGTGTAACAAATGTTGATGTTTTTTTTTCGGATATAGATTTTCTTCTGTTTTTCTGATGCAGCTTTTGATTTCTTCCTAAGTTTGTAAGATTATATCCTATGTGTCATAGCATATATAGTTCCAGTATTATTACTAAGCTTATATCAACTCATTCAGTCTGTCAGGTAAAATGTCTGTACACGTTATTTCTCCAACACCCAGTCTCGGATCAAGCTGACATTTCGCACACAATTATTTCTTTTACCTGAGAAAACAAGAATCAATTAAAAAAAAAAAGAGAAACAAAAAAAAAAAAGAAAAAAAAAATATAATTAAATAATTAACTATTAGTAATTAATTATTTTGTTAGGTATCCCCAACAATGTAAAGAACTTGTACTTGGCTAATAATGTGGTATAAGTTGAATTAACCCCCTTTATGGTTTGTAGATATAAATAAACAATAGGTAACTATAAAACGTACTATTTTCATAAGCTATTTCCTGGCACACTAATTATGACAGTAACACGAGGAGGCAGAGGAGGCCTTTGATGTATCATTAATTAATTATTAAGAGAAAAACAATCGCTTTATAAGTTGCATAAAGGAGGTATTGTCCTTCATTTTTTTTAAAGGTATTTTTCTTGTTTATATGGGACTTGCTTCTATTTAAAATGTATTGTGGGCATTAGGAATGAAAGCATCGGTTTCGGAAAAGCAACTTATCTTTAGGAGATAGTTGTGACCTGGTCGTTCGGCATGCGTTTTGGACTATCGTCTCGATTGTTCCGGGCTAGAATCACCCGACGCACTAATGGGGAGGAGGGAGGTTAGGTTATATGTAATCTTTCTCAATTCTCCTTACTCTGTCCATGGCCGTAACTGCTGGGGGCACTCAGGTCAAGGAGTGAAGAGCTCCCAGTCCAAGTCTGTTCCGAGGATAAAGGCCTTTCCAACCATCAATGGTATAAGGGTGCCTACGGCGCTGATTCACTCTGGACTTTATCGAAGGAACCATCGAAATGTGTCAAATAAGCAAAAAAACATTGTCCTTAGTTGTTCAATGCAGTATACACGCAAATAATAGCAGTATATATTTTCGTATTTTTTATTGTCCGAAAGGGGCGAAACAGTTATAAGAATGAATAAGTCAGTGAGTTAGGACCCAGTTGCATATTTCACGAGTACGTACATGTACTTTAAAACATAGTTCTAGCTGATTAAAAGAACAATAAAATCCCTTTGGAAATCTAACAAAGCTCTGATCGTTAAAAGTATACTTACAATTTTAATACACGAATTTCACGAATATATTTAATTAGTTTCCTTAAATAAATAATCTATTTTTGAAGGAAAATGATTTCAAGAAAATATTGCCATGTTGTAATGCTCTGTTTTTGTGTCTCATATATCCATCATCGATGAAATGTGTTCAAATAATTCTACGTTTAATACCAGCAATATTGATTTTAAATATTGTTATATTATCTAGTGCCCATCTTTTTTTTTCACCCTCTAGTCTACTTTCTATGTATGTCTTAAACTTCTACTGTATATCAGGTATTGTCGTTGTTATACTAATGTACAGAAATAATTTAATTTCAATGAAATTAATATACACTCAAAAGTAGTTATAAAATCTTGTTGTATTTATGATGTTAATTAAGCTTTAATAATTCTATATTTTGAATCATTTATTTAGATAGTGATATTAATGTACAGTTATTAATACGATAATGAATCGATCGAAGCAGTGGACATGGATGTCCATATTCTTGGTCACAACATGCATATCGTATACCTTGGCGCAGTCTACGTCACCCTCTTCAGGTCAGTTTTTTTCATGACAAATTGCAATAGAGGGCCTGAACGCTGAACTGCTGCATCGCAACCTGTGGGCAGTGGAGACCAATAGCTCGTTGTCACGTCGTACAGACTGTCCACAGGTTGCCACATCGCAGGTCAGTTTTGAGGCAATCTATCTGGATTGGTTTCGGTTTATTTAACTGTGTAATGCTTGTATTTTGTTTGTGTTTGAGGGATATGTATGCCTGTAACAAAAAAACAAAACAACAAAAAACAACAAAAAAAAAAAAACTATGACCAAGAAGGCTAGGCATGCTTTTAGTTCTCAATTACCTGTCTGTCAAGTTCAGATCGTGAAAACTAGGTGAGATTTGGAAAATATAATTTTATTATCTTTAGTGGCTGGCAAAGCTTAAGTGCAGCGGCTAACTTTATCTTCTAAGGAAAGATTCAAATACGTTTATTATTATTATTATTATTATTATTATTATCATTATAGAACAAATGGTCTTCTTGGAACTATTGATGCCTTAGAGGGGAGAGTCCTACCTGAATGTTTTTTTTTATAGTAACACTTGTTCATCGAGTTTTTATAATAGATACAAAATTTATATAAAAATATATGTATTACTGATTTGTGTGTTTATGTGACAAGAGGGACAATAAGGGTGGCTACCTTTATTTTTTTATTAGAGTTAGTCCCCTTTTTTTTACTTGATTTAAGTCCCTTTTAACTGTTTACGATTGCCACTCTCTCTTGAGTCTGTAGGCTGACCAGTGTAGCATTAACTAAATATCTATATTGTAAACTAATACTTGTGTTATTGTATTGTTACCGTGTTCAGGCCTGGAATACCCATTAGGCAAACAAGGCACGTGCCTAGGACACCAAGCGTTTTGGGGGGCACCACAAGTCCGCAAGAAAAATGTGTATATTGTCCGGGTAGCCGCGCGAAATAGACATGACATTAGCAAAAGCAAATGTAATATTGAATCACACATTATTTGAAACAAGAAAGGCTTGATTCCTTGTCTTTGCTGTTGATTGAGGCGGACTTGTTGAGCAAAATTAACTTTGATGATGTAATCAAAAACTTTGCAAATTTAAATCTAGAAAAAAGATATTTAGAATGTAAATGTGTGCTCTCTCTGACTTTCTCAGTTATTATCGCCACGTTGGAAAAAATTGTTTGGATGCGGTTGAAATAAAGGATTTTGTGTGATTTATTAAATTTTCTGTTTAAAATCTATTTCATAAAAAAAAAAATATTTTTAATAAAAAGAAAAAAAAAACGCTTACAAAAAAAGAAAATTTAAATTTAAAAAGAAGAAAATAAATTTTAAAAAAGAAAAGAATAAATTTTAAAAAAGAAAAGAATAAATTTTAAAAAAGAAAATACTTTAAAAAATCCTATAATACAGAAGTACCTTATTGTAGGTTCTATATGAGTGACGGTAGTACAAACATATGTGTTAATAATCGTTTGTCTTTGTTAGTTTTTTTGCATAATATTGAACATACCAGCTGTCAGTGGAGGATCGGGGTCCGGGCAGAAGGGGGCACCCATGTGGGTTTGTGCCTAGGGCACCAAATTGGCACAATCCGGCTCTGACTGTGTTACTCAAGAGGAGTGTGCCACTATTATGGGACGAGTGTTTGGATTTAGAGCTAAGTAGACCTTATTTACTTGTTAGTAATAAGTTCGTTTATGTAAACATTAGTTGTCTTCTTAGTCTCTTATCCTCTCCTGTATTTTGTTTTTGTAAAAGACATCTGTTGTCTGGATATGAGACAGTATTGTGTCTCATTTGATTGTTATGACATGCATAATGTATTATCTTTTATAAACCATCGTTTTGGTCTTTGAGATGAGACACTATTGTGTCTCCGTGATGCTGGTTCTTTGATTATTTTGAACCCAACCTGTCCTACTATTTTGATTTGTTTCATTATTCAATTTATACTTTACTTGATCTTTTTTTTTTCGTTTGTAAATAAATTCTTTTTTTTTTGTTTTGTTTTTGTTACCACTCCCCTATGACGTTTTACTTGTGTCTGTCTCAGTAGTATTGTATATCTGGAGGCTATAGTTAATAGCCCAGATAATATGATTCGGAAACACAAAATGCCACTGGACTAACTTGCCAGTACTGCAGAGGTCACTTGTCTGATGAACTATCTTAATACTAGGTCACAGTATAAATGTGTATCAACTACTAAAATTTAATAATTTAATAATTTACACAATTTTATAGAAAAGTTAAATCTTTATTGTAAAAACGTTACTAATGCAAATTATATGTAAATATTTTAACCCATTTTTAAGCATACCCATTTTGGGCTAAATAAGCCTTATTAATGAAGTGATGGGGGTGGGGGCTCTCCCCTGCATACTTAGACATAACGCATTCTTAAATACTCCCATAGGGTGCAAGGCGAGAGGTCATAGGTTCTGATGTTCTTGCTTAAAACATAGAAACTTCTCAATCTACCTGCACCTGCTTGTTTTTTTTAAACACAGAAAGTTTGTAAAACTTTACTTTTGTATAGGACAAAACCATCTTCATCATTCCATTATACAGAGCCACCACTGAATATATTAATGTGACGTTCTTTTCTCTTTGTCACACGCCGAGGATTGTTAATAATAACTTGAACTTGATAACTTGAATTCAATGAAAAAGAAACTCTGTGATTTCTACAACAGCAACTTTAATACACCTTCTACTTTCTTGAACAACAATTCTTCAATCTTTACTTTCACATAAAATAAAACTTCACTTATGTAAAACAACTTCTTAACATCAAACTTCTACTACTATTTCTTTATAAAGATTAAACAATGGACCATCGCTATATAAAACTCTACTATGCGAATACTATCGCTCTATAAATACTGTTACTGTGCGAGGACCCCGACTAACTCTTTTTCCCCTTATTTATACTTTTCTAAATGGTATCTTCCAGAACCTAGAAGTTTCTCGGATGGCTATTTTAGTAACTTTGACCTTCTGGAAGCTGACTTGTAATATTTTTTCCTTAACCCCTTTCTATGATTGGCTAATCTAAAATTAAACTTGTTTACGCTGGACAGCGCACTTAACTTGACCTGGTTTCTAGAACATACTCTAAAAAGGGACACAACCTAAATCGTTACATTACCCCCTTGCCTTTTTAGCATTTTGTATGCAATATAAAATGCGTAAAATAACATTATTACTATTATAATATATGCACACAAAAATCCTACTAAAATTTGTCCTATAAAGAACAGATAAAGTAAAGTATTTGATAATTCAAATAAATATTGCAATACACTTACATAATTCAAAATTCAAAATATTGTACATATTCAATATCTATAATGAGCAATATATCATCTTAATTAGTATTACAAAACAAATATATATAGATACATACATTACTTGTCATTGTTTGATATTATAAATTATGAACTCTCTAATCTATTTGTTTAACACATACAAAAATATAAAAAAATAAAATAGCAAAACTTAACAATACATTATATCCCTCATAGTACTTGTCTTTATAGAGAGCCATTATCAAAATATTAAAATGACCTTAATCTCATGAAAATATGAAATAAAAACAAAAATATTAACTTTGTACTGCTAACAAAATATACTAAAACAATAATCAATATATGATACTAGTTGACCGGCGGCATAAGCATACGCCGCTATTTACCAGGGCCGGCGACCGCAGTGGGGCCCGCATTTCATAGGACCCGCAATTTTATAGGACCCGCTCTAATTTAAAGTGTAAAAAATTATTAAATTAAGCCATTTTATTACTTACAACAGATTCCCTGCGCCATCCTGTCGATTTAACATCCCTATAATTATTTGTCTGTTAAGCTATTGCTTTAAAAGAAAATCAAACACATTTTTAACATTTTTAAAATATAGTCATTTTGTCTCTCTAACCTTGCTAATGTTTTTTTTTTCCACCACAATTGTTCACAAATACTCGTATTAAAGGTCTTTTGAAAGTCAATGGATTTTTTTTTTCTAAAGAATTATAGAGTATTTGCGCTCCAGAAAACTTTCTCTTTGACTATTAAATACATAAATAATTCGAGTTTTAAATATGGTTCTAATTTTTCGCATTATAAAATAAGTAAAGCCAATGCGTTAGAAAAATGATTAATGGAGCTAAAAATAGATTACTTGTTGTTGTTGCATGTTGCCCGTCTGACCTAGTTCTTTGAGAAATATAATATAGATATTATCTAAACACATCTAGACAAAGTATCAGCAAAAACATTCAATTTTCCTGGAACAGTTTTTACATCAAACTGATAGTCCATTAATTGCAAACTCCATCTTGTGAGACGACTATTAGACATTTTCTTGGAGTTGAGAAAAGCCAGTGGTGCATGATTAGTCTGAAGAGTAAAGGGTGCTCCTAACAGGTACTTGCTAAACTTAGAAATAGCCCAGACAATCGCCAAGCATTCTCGCTCTATGGTCGAATATCTGGTCTCTGCTGCGGATAGTTTTCTGTTTATGAAACATACAGGATGTAAAATTCCGTCATATTCTTGCATCAGACATGCTCCGATGGCTGACGAAGAAGCATCTGTAGCAAGATGGAACCGCTTTTTCTTGTCTGGTAATTTCAAAATGGGTTCTCGTTCAAAAGCATACTTAATGTTCTTAATGGTCTCTTCTAATTCTCTTGACCATGGAATTGTGTTAGATTGTCCTTTCTTAGTAAGGTTAGTAAGAAGCGATGTCAGCGATGCGTAATTTGGAATAAAACATCTGTAAAAATTACAAAGTCCTAATATGCTTCTAACCTGCTTTTTTGTTTGAGGTATTTTAATGTCCAAAATTCGTTGAATAATATCGTCCTGTGGTTTCAGTAAATGATTTCCAACTTTGTACCCTAAGAATGTCACTTCTGCTTTTGCTAATTCAACTTTGCTTGGTTTTACAGTAAAACCATTGTCTTTCAGTTGTTGAAAAATGTCTTTGAGTCCTTTAATATGATCTTCCCATGTATCATGAAATACACATATGTCATCAATATAGGACACTGTGTCTTTTCGTTGTCCGAACATTCTGTGGATTGCTCGGTTGAACGTACTGCTAGCATTTACTAAGCCAAATGGCATGTAATTATATTGAAAAAGGCCAAATGCTGTAGTAAAAGCTGTGTATTGTTTGGAATCCTGATGCATGGGTATTTGATAATAACCTCTTGTCAAATCAAGTTTAGTAAAATACTTAGCTCCAGAAAACTGTGACATTAAATCTTGTGGGTTAGGCATGGGATATGAATCAAGGCATGTTATTTTATTTAATTGCCGAAAGTCTACACACATTCGTGGTGATGATGACTGTGGGCGTTTTACTAGCACTATTGGAGCAGCGTAGGGTGAATTCGAGTGTTCAATTATGCCTTGATCTAAAAGATCATTAATTTCTTTCTGAAGAAAATCCCTATAGTGAATAGGTAATGGATAAGGACGTGACTTGGTAGGTTTGTCACTTGTTAATTTTATTTCATGATTTATAATGTTTGTTTTACCCGGAACATCTGTAAATATATCAGCATATTCTTTCAGTAAATTCGTTATGTCCTTTTTTCTCTGTGATGATAAATTGTCTAGTTTGACATCTTGCCAAGTTTCAGTTTGTCTAGAAGTTGTAGTTGGAACTACTAATTCATCCATATCTTCTTCAATTTCTTCTGGAATAACAGCTAGGCATGAAATATGTTTTTCAATTTCGTCACTTCCTTGTTCTGTATCCTTAGATTCATTGTATTTTTGTAGCATGTTGATATGAAACACTTTGTTTTTGTTGTTTATATTGATTTCATAATCTACATCTGTGACTTTTCTTAAAATGGTAAATGGACCCTGCCATTTAATGAAGAACTTATTTTTCTTATCAGGCAATAATAATTTAACTTTGTCTCCTGATTCAAAATACCTGAGTTTTCTATGTTCATTTATTCTTCTTTGATTGTCAACGTTAGATTCGGCTGTAGCTTCTTTAGCTTTTTCACATGCTTTTATTACTGTATTTCTTGTATTGAGAACATGCTGAAATGCAGTTTTCTTATCTGTTGCATCATTGTTTGACTTAAGCAGTGATTCTTTGAAAGTAGTGATAGGACCTCTAGGATTAGCTCCGTATAACATTTCAAAAGGAGAAAATCCTGTGGTGTCTTGGATACTTTCTCTATAAGCAAATAATGCAGCTGGTAAAAGGAGATCCCAATTCTGCGGATTGTCATTTGCTATTTTTGATATAATTTGTTTCAATGTTTTGTTAAATCGTTCACAAAGCCCGTTGCTTTGAGGATGATATGGTGTGGTAAACTTCATCTTGATGTTGTACATGTCCATAAATGTCTTAGTTACATCTGCTGTAAACTGACTACCTCGATCAGAAAGTATAACTTCAGGTAGACCTGTTCTTGAAAAAATTTCAGATAGAGCTCTGGTAATATCAATTGCAGAAATATTGACCAATGGAATAGCTTCTGGCCATCTGGTACAGGTATCTACTAATGTCAATATATATTTGTGATTTCTGCTTGATTCAATTGGCATTGGACCAAATAACTCAACCGCTACTTTTTGAAACGGTTTCTCAGTCAATTCCATTGTCTGTAATGGCGCTTGTATTTTGTTACCTTTTGGACCTTTCATTTGACAAATGTGACAGGTACTAACGTGCTTCTTTACATCTTTCGTAATACCTGGCCAGTAAAAATCTTGGAGTATTCTTTTTTTTTGTCTTAGTAACTCCCATATGTCCAGCAAATGGTACATCGTGGCCTGTATTAATAATAGACTTTCTGTATATTTTTGGAACTACAACTTGTTCAACAGTTTTATTTTTGTATTGACTGTTCTTCATAAGTAGTCCTTCTTTAAAATATGGATCATTGTTTTCTTGTGGATTCATGTTCGATTTTGCCTTTTTAAACATTTTACGTAATGTTTCATCATTTTTCTGTTTAACTTTAAATTCTTCACTATGAAAATTTTCAAGGTCGATTGTCTGTGAATGAGAACTGTTTGACTTCTTATCATTTGCATGTTCTTCGCCAATTTTATCAGAATTCTTTCGTTCAATATGTTCAGTTTCAAGTTTTTCTGTTTCTTTTGTCATAGACCTTGTAACTACGACATTGCATTCTTGACTCATTTTTATTGCATTGTTCCATTCAATAAGATCTCGTGTAGTACATTCACGTACGCCCTGTATATTACCAATTATGAGATCAACAGGTAGATTTTGAGCAACTAAAGCTTCCACATGTCCACTGAAAAATGGAGTTGTAATGTGTATCAAAGCTTCTGGTAACTTACTAACAGTACCGTTGAAAGCAGTAGCTTCAATAACTTTGCCTGTATATTGGTTTGGTTTCACGAAATTTGCTCTTATGACAACGGAAGTGCTACCTGTGTCACGTAAAACTTGAATTCTTTGAGAACCGACTAATCCAGGATAAAACTGAAGTCCTTGTGATTTAGTGATAACAGTCATGGTTGAATGTTGTGCCTTTGAGTTCTTGGTAAAATTTTGTTTCTTATTTCCATATGTTGAACTTTTAAAAGTTTGTGATCTGCCTTGCGAAGATGTTGGATCACTAGATGTACCATTGGCAGTATAATGTTTCTTTCTGCAATCCTTTTCTAAATGACCTTTCATGTGACAAAAACTGCACTCTATGACCTTTACTCTACATTGTGAAGCAAAATGACCTCTATTATTGCATTTATAACATTAAAGGTTTGTCGGACTGAAAAGATGTCGATGTTCTGATGTCTCTTGAAAAACAAATAAAGTTTTCATCAGATGCTGATCTAATTTGCTTAGTAGGATAGGCAGTTTTATATTGACGTATTATTGTTGTCAATGACCTTAAATCTTTAGGATTTCTCTCAATGATGAAAGACTGTATATCTTCTGAATATGCGTGAGTAATGGCATCTATCAGTATGTGGTCTCGTAATGCCTCATACGTTTTGTCAATATTAGCTAAAGATATCCACCTATCAAACCACATCACCATATCAGAGACAAACATCTGTGGGTCATCTTCTTGCTTTGGCCTTTCGAAAAAAAATTTCTTGCGATAAGCATCTTGCGTCGCTCCAAACTGTCTTAGTAAAGCTTCTTTTATTTCTTCATAAGTACGTTGTTCTTGGGAAGGCAATTGTGCACATACATCTAATGCTTTACCCGACAATAAAATCGAGAGTTGATGTGCATATTGTTCTTTTGGTAAGCCTGATGCTTTCGCTAGCTCTTCAAACCTCATCAAATACGAATCTATATTATCTTTATTTTCTTGAAAAGCCAACATTTTAGATAAAGGTTTATATTTGTCAGATGCATTGTTAGTGGGTAAATTCTGTTGAACCTCTTTTTGTTCTGCTTTCTTTTTTAATTCCATTTCTTGAAGTTGAAGTTTGTGTTTTTCTATTTCTCTGTCCTCTTGTCTTATCCTGTCTTCTCTTAAAATTCGTTTTTCTTCTTCTTCTTTTTCTTCTTTTCGTCTTCGTTCTTCTTGTTCTCTTTCTTCTTTTTGTCTTTGAAATCTTCTTTCCTCTAATTCAATTTCTTCTTTACGTTTTCTTTCTTCTTCTTCTTTTCCTTCTTTTATTTTTTTCTCACACCATTCGATCTGTTGTTCTTGTGGAATACCACCTTCCTTAGCTATTTCTAAATAAATTTTGAATAATTCTAAGTAAGACGCCATAGTAATAGTTCAACTTGGACAGCTTAAATAAAGTGCTGACTCTCTGTAACGCCTAAGAATTCATGAAGGACTAATGCTTACAAACTTGACCTCCTTGACCCGTTGGTTGTGATACAGGTGAGAGAGGAGGCTGACCTAGTTAAATATCGATCGATGGTCAGTGTTGAAGTACTTGTTAAATTACGCAAAAGGTCAGAGTTTGTAAACAGAGTTACGATGAATGAAAGTAGCGTAGGATATTAGCTTATGGTAGCAACAATGTTATCCTAGCTTATTTATTTAGCTTTCACAGCTTAATATATGAATGTTTTAAGTTACTGACCTTTGTACAGTAGATCTTTCGTTGAAGGATTTCTTGTGAGGATTTGTCGTTTAAAGAGGTAATAATATGACGACTTTATTCTTCGTCGAAGGTACCAATAAATGTGAATGCTTCTTTTTC
>JADKLZ010001913.1:23676877-23687619 GCA_021533235.1 Biomphalaria straminea
TACTAGCCGGATAGTACCTGCATGCGTTCACTACCCTGGGTATTTTTAATCTAAAGGATTGGATTTAAATCTATGTCAAACTTGGCGAATTTAGCCACGAAAATAAAAGTAGAGTGTGAAAATGGCTTTACCCGTTAAGCCAACATATATGGCTCCTTCTGTCTCGGAAGACAATGGATGCGCCGAGATGAGTCACTGGCTTTGGTTACGTCTTGAGACAGGGCAGAATCTGGAGTGGCTGATCAAGCCAATTCTGGATCGGCATAGTTTGCCACATTTCGTGCATTTATATTCCTCAGTTTTAGGGCTAGCTGACAGCAGGGCAGCTTTCTTTTTCATTCTCTTGGCCGATGCAGCTTCATTTCTTTTGCATTCAGCAAAGTTTGTACCAGCACGCACAGTCTGTCTCCATGCTGTTCGGTCTTGGGCTATCTCCTCCCACATGCTTTGGTCGATGCGGCCCTTGGGTCTGGCTCCCTCTGCTAGCTCAGCGTATAGGATGTCTTTCGGGATTCTTCCATCTGGCATGCGCGTGACATGACCTAGCCAGCGTAGTCTTCTCTGTTGAAGGTGATCATAGATGCTGTGCATGTTGGCCCGTGTCAAAACGTCCTGGTTGATGACACGATCCCTCCAGGAGATGCACATTATGCGTCGCAGGCAACGTAGGTGGAAGCTATTTAATCTGTGTTCTTGTCGCATGTAAGTTGCCCAACTCTCACTGCCATAGAGGAGTGTGCTTAGGACGCAGGCATTGTAGACAAGGATTTTTGTTGCCGTGGTCAATTTGGTGTTTTCCCACACACGCTTAGAGAGTTTTGCCATTGCTGCAGATGCCTTCCCTATTCTTTTTGTAAGCTCATTGTCTAAGTCAAGGTTGCTGGCTCTCGTCGTTCCCAAGTATGTGAACTCTTGCACCAACGTAAGTGTGTGATTTCCGATGTAAATCACTGGTGATTCTGAAACATCTTGTGCCAGGATTTCAGTCTTGGAGAGACTAATTGTAAGTCCAAACTCCTGACAAGCAGCCGCCAGTGCATTCACAAGCCTCTGCAATCCTTCTTGTGAATGAGATATGAGTGCGGCATCGTCGGCAAACAGCAGTTCTCTAATCAAGATACGCCGTCTCTTCGTTTTGGCTTTAAGGCGTGCTAGGTTGAAAAGCTTTCCATCAGATCTACTGTGGATATATACTCCATCTTCCAGGGATTTGAAAGCGCTGGTGAGTACAACCGAAAAGAAGATGCCGAATAGTGTTGGTGCCAGAACACATCCTTGTTTTACTCCGCTCTTGATGGAGAATGGCCTAGAGGCGGAACTGTCAAATTATACGGTGCCCTGCATATTTTCATGAAAAGCTGACACTAGTTTTCGTAGCCTGTTTGGACAGCCGATTCTCTCTAATACAGCAAACAAGCCGGTTCTGCTGACAAGATCAAACGCCTTGGTCAAGTCAATAAAGGCTATAAAGAGGGGCTGCCTTTGTTCTCTGCTTTTCTCCTGTAGCTGCCGCAGGGAGAAGATCATGTCTGTTGTGGATCTACCGGCTCTGAAGCCACACTGCGATTCTGGGTAAACTCGTTCTGCCAAGATCTGCAGCCGCTTCAGTATTACTCTGGCATAAGCCTTCCCAACTATGCTAAGAAGTGAGATGCCTCTATAACTGTTACAGTCGGTGCGGTCGCCCTTATTTTTGTAAATTGTTACAATGTTGGCATCCTTCAATTCTTGGGGGACCATTCCTTGCTCCCAGCACAAACTTAGCAGATCATGGAGTGGCTTGATTAGGGCATGCTTCCCAGCCTGAATGACTTCAGCAGGAATACCATCTCCTCCGGGTGCTTTCCCTGTGCAAGCATATCAATGGCTGTGCTCAGTTCATTTACAGAGGGTGTTTCGTCTAATTCGCACAAAACTGGAAGTGGTGGGAAGTTAGATAAAGCAGTTGGCGAGATAAAATTTTCAATCTGATAAAGTTCTGCATAGTGCACCACCCAACGCTCCATTTGCAGGGCAAGGTTGTCATGGCCAGGGGTGTCAATGGGGATAAGCTCCCATTGTCTATCAAATACTCCTAAAGGCATGCGTCTCAGATAGCCTCTGACAACTAAGTCCAGCACCTGGCCTGCTCGTGTGGCTTAGATATTAAGCCCGGAGAAACTGCTCTTACTAACAGGTGAAGGGGTGAAGGCGGTTACCTGGCGCCACAAAACCAGGAGCTACGGGCAGATAGATCTCGTCAGCCTAGTAAGGCAATTCATCTAGGAGAGGGGTACTCTGACTTCAAACCCACGCTGCCTTGCGGTACTAAGGCTTCAGGAGAAAACCTCGAGGAAATATCAGGAGTGAAGCCCCTTATGCGTTGTGAGTATCAGCTACGGAATTCCCTCCGGCAGCTTCTGCAACTGAGTTGGTGCCAAATGTAATGCGTCGCGTTCCTAAGCCAACATATTCATATTAAATATAAATTACTATAAAAACGGGTTTACCTGATTTGTTAAAAAGTTTCGTTCTTTAAAAGTGATAAATGTATCTATTTTTTTATTATTTGTCCCCTAGTTGGGAAAGGGACATTAAACATACACTGCGGTCGCCGCCAAGACATAAGAAACATTTACGCCAAGTTTTTATCAAGATTGGTTCAACGGTTTTGATTTTATGTGGGACATACGTACATACATACATACACACATACATACATGCATACATACATACATACCGGAAAAAAAAAAAAAAAAAAAACATACATACATACATAGTATGCATACACACATACATACACACATACATACATACATACATACATACATACACACATACATACATACATACTGTCAGGTAAAAAACGTAAACATGTTGTTTTTCTGCACAAGTCAAGGTCAACAAAAAAAACAACAGTTATTTTATCTTGCCGGAACATCAGTCACATGACATGGAGACGTCTATGTGATTGGTTGAGAGGGATAAATTCAGAACGAATCTGCTGGCAACTTGCGCCCAGAGATCAACCAGTGCCAGTCATGTGCTGAACTTAAACCTCGATTTTTTAGGCCACCAATAGGACAATTAATCAAAGCCACTCAGCCATTCGAAAGAATAAGTATGGACTTTAAGGGGCCTCTCCCTTCCAACTCACGCAATAAATACCTGCTTACCATGATCGACGAATTCTCGAGGTTCCCTTTTGCCTTTGCGTGTCCTGACATGTCATCTGCTACTGTTATTAAATGCCTAAATGAGTTGTTCGCCTTATTCGGGCTACCCTCCTATGTCCATACCGACAGAGGTACTTCATTTATGTCTGTTGGAGTACAGAAGTATCTCAATGAAAGAGGAGTTGCTACGAGCAGGACCACGGCTTACAATGCCAGAGGCAATGGGCAAATAGAGAAACTTAACAGTACTCTTTGGAAAGCTATAACCTTAGCTTTACACTCCCAGGACTTGAGTACGTCTCAGTGGGAACTTGTGTTGCAAGACGCGTTGCACTCAATACGGTCACTTTTGTGTACGGCGACAAATAAAACCCCACACGAGAGACTCTTTGGATTCTATCGCAGAAGTACGTCTGGAACATCCCTTCCAACTTGGCTAACAACTCCTGGCCCCGTGTTATTAAAAAGACACAATAGATCATCAAAGTATGACCCATTAACAGAGGAGGTAGAGCTTGTGGACAGCAACCCTCAATACGCCCTGATAAGAACACCTACGGGCCGAGAGGAAACAGTTTCTCTAAGATATTTGGCCCCAAAAGAAAAAGACTGTTTCACAGAAAATGTGAGACCCCCTGTGTTGAGCGACGGTTCATCTGGGGACGCTACACCCTCGCTTCAGGGCTGCGCAGAAAGCAACGCAGAGAGCTCTTCTCCGAACCCTCGTGTGGACTCGGTTGAAGCCCCGAACATCGAGGCACCAAATGACATTGTTGTTGCTGATAATGATGGTGCCAATCCTGGCTACCGTTACAACCTGAGAGAGAGACGATCAAAACCCAACTACAGGGTTTAGCAAACTAATGTATTTAGATGTGTATATTTTCATTATCTTTATTTTGCCTTGACTATATGTGGTTGTGTTATATGTATAAATTTAAACGTGGGGTGAATGTTGTGAATTTGCTAATTTGGATTGTCACCCCTTAGTGTTTGTTTACATTTGTTATCCTGTGTACTGACCTTATTTCGTATTTCGTGATGTGATTTCTACTATGTGTGTAGTTGTTTGTCATTCAGTGAAATAAAGCTTAGAATGTAACACGGATTGTTATTATTGAGTACAACAATACTCCTTACTTTCAATTATAAATATTAAATATATCCATATCTATCTATCTATCTATCTATCTATCTATCTATCTATCTATCTATGTAATATATAACCAAATATTCTCACTCTACAGACTGTGCACCGTGGACCTACGGTGTTGGCTGCTCGCTCTCCTGTCCCTGCATACGAAACACGTCTGCTTCCTGCGACGCCATATCTGGTCAGTGCTCATGTCTGAGTGGCTGGACCGGAACTGACTGCTCCCAGAGAGTTGATGCCTGCTTGCTTAAGCCTTGTCCTTCAAACACGACATGCTTAAGTAATGGTGACAGCTACACTTGCCTATCTGGAGTCAACACAAGTACTATTTATTTTCTTGTTTTGTTATCATTGGTTGTGTATATTACTGTAGATCTTCAATTACGAAGATAGAATAAGCAAGTTCTAGTTATCATTAATGCACAGTTAAGGTGTTCGAAATGGTTCTTAGACTGTAATAAAAAAAAACTGCAACAGGTTATTTTAAGATATTTTTCCGTTTTATTTTGTAATATCAGGTGGCCGAGCCTTGCTCGGTTAAATAATTTATACTAAGAAAGGTAATATACTACTGCTACTGGTGCTACAGCCCATGGAAAGATATGGCCTGCTCTTACACATCCCTCCATTCATATATCTCCTGGGCCTTTCGTCACCACGCCCTAACGGTAACCCTAAGTTTAGATATCTTGTTCAGTGTGAGAAAGTAAGGAGCAGTAGAGCAGCTATGTAATCACCATTTCCTTTGTTTTGGTACGGGACATTAGACACTGAAGCATGAACACATGGTCATAATTTTACCAGCAAAATTATAATTATAATAAGGCTTGACATCAAATCTAAAGATTAATGAGGAATCTACACCGCTCTACGCAATTAAAGTGTAAACAATTTATTAAGCACTTAAAACGCAATAACTAATCATACATCGGTACATTTAATTTCATTACTTTCCTTCCATAGTTCTATAATAAATCAATCTTCAATAAGATGGTGCGCAAATGTTTAATTAGGTCCTTTGATACTTTAAAACTCGTTCTTGTTTGCATTGTAAGCCTAGTGACGTAAGCAGCGTTTTTCCCGTTTACGTCTTGGAAAACTTTCATTCATAAATTTTCCATTTCATTCATAAATTATTCTGACCAAAATTAAATTGAGACATTTTCATATCGAAATAACGGTCGAACTCGAGTTTTCCCGATGTGGCCAATGAGTTCAGAATTTTTTTCTCACTAACATGCACATACCTTGAAATTTTAAAGAAAATCGTTAGAGCCGTTTTCGAAATAAAATTTATAAATAAATAAATATATATATATACAAGAATTGCTCGCTTAAGAGTATAGGATATCCATTTACTATATGCTTGAGCCGATTTTAAAGATTTTCTAATTATCCCACATAAGAAAGTGTTAGAGCGAACTTTTTATTTTTTAAAAGTTCCCCTTTCAGTCCTAACAATCTAAAGGGCAAATGATGCAAAGGTCATCTGTTTCTGTGGCCCAAATTTAAGAAGATGCACAGTGGAAAGCATAAGGACCAACCGCCTATACTTTTCCCCAACTATCTCACCCATTATAGCTGGATGGACTTAGAAGCGCAACAAATAATTCTGAAATTTAAAATCCCAGTCTTGCCCAGGATTCAAGTGCAATTAGTTTCTCGTGTTCGTATTGTCCACATCAAGTGTAAGAATTAGGGATTTTGAGTGAATCTGTGATCAGGGCCAAGAATCTTATAATGTTAATAATGGACACGGTCATCGTAGGTTAATCTTTATGTTCAGTAAGGCGTCTTTTCGCTGAATTATCAGTTTCTTCAGAAAAAAAGTCTACAACTAAAACATGTTTAACATCTAGATTAATTCGATCATTCTGACATAAAGTTAAGTATTGTAGAGCGCTTTTGCACTGGACACTGTCCAATAGGAGCCTACTTCGTAGAGATAAGGGAGAATCACCATTATGTCAATGTTACACAGAAGACGATACAGTAGAACACATCCTCTACGAAAAGATAGAGCTCAGGAACACATTCGAAAATACGACTAGTCTTAAAACATAACTGGGGTATACTGGGGGATCTTGCCCTGTACGGAAACGCGAAAAAAGTAATGATCTCTTTTGAAGTAACTTGTTTAATTTATAAGATTGTATGGTATAATGAAGCATATTGTTGTTTGTTATTGTTTCTATAATCATTTCTTTATATACTTCTTTTTGTTCTCAGACTGTAATGTGACCCTCACTACCACCAACGGTACAATAGCAAATCCTAATTATCCAAGAAGCTTTGCAGATTATAACTGGATGTCTTGCTCATGGACAGTCAATGGTCCGGTTAATACAATCATATCTCTTAAGTAAGACGTAGGATTAAAATAACAAATGATCTTATAGCGAAGTCTAATGCTTGATCGTCAACTCTAAAGATGCTAAGACGTTTTAGTAAACGCACCTCTGACCTCACAAGACTTGTATTGAACAACTAAACTTTACCGTCCGAGGAGTATTTCAATGTCGCTTTGTTATCACAGTTCCAACACTTACATTAACTTGGTTGCGTTTAGCAATTTAAAAAAAAAAACTTTTGCAATAGAAAACAATAACCGCATTGGTACGAGTTCGAATTCCGACTTTTAAAGCGCATGAAAACCATCTCACAAACATGGGGCGTAGCTAGAAATTTCCCATCTTTTGGGGGACCGGGGGGCTTGACCTCTTCGGGAGCCCCTGCGGTTGCTTAATATTAAATTTTCAATGTAAAAAAACACTCATTTCGGGGCCTCCCTCAAGTGGGGGGGGGGTCCGGGGGGATTTTCAAATTCTCTCCTCTCCTCCCCTCCCTAGCTACGCCACTGCTCACAAAACTTCCACCAGATATCCCCCGTCAAGTCTATACAAGAGATTGGGCCATCGCATGATGTATCACAAAATATGTGCCTAAACAATTCAAAGTAAATAAATATATACAATACATTTATCAGAAACAAAAAGCATGACAAAAAATGTCAAGGTTCAGGACAGGAAAAATGTTTGTGCATTTCAAAGATTGAGATAAACTTAGCAGTAATACGTTAAAGAAAAAAAAAAGTCATAAGTGAATGAATAAGTTGTGTATGCACAATGTAATAATTTATAATCTTTAAAGTAAATTTCCTTTTTTTTATTGAAAGCCATATATCCGCCCATAGAAATTTGTAGCTAAACAGAATGTTAACCCTTAAAATGCTGATCTGTTTTACAATGAGTGGATTAAAAAAATTGTTGTTCAGAGACTAGACTATGACACGCTTCTTAAGGGTTAATACGCATTGGCCATTAGGCATGACCTAAAAATATCAGCGAATTGCAATGAAGATCTAATTACTTTTGGAGATCATGACTAAATAGACTCTGATTATCCCTTTTAGCTTTCTAGATTTCAGTCTCGGCAAAAGCCATCAATGTAACTCTGAATCTGTTCAAGTCTTTGATGGGGCTTCTTCATCAGCACATCTTCTAGGACAGTACTGTGATACTGAAGTTCCAAACTTTCTGATGTCCACTTCTAGCTCTATCAGGGTGACATTTACGACTTACGGCTCTTTTGCTAGGAAAGGTTTTCTTGCTTCATTCTTGGTGCATAGTAAGTGCTGGATTATTACATTATTTATTTCACTGAGAATAATATTATTAGCATTAAAACTATACACTGTAGATGGCTCATTAAGTAAATTTGACATTGATTTTGTACTTAGTAAGGTATGAATAAAATGCAAAGACCAATGTATTTTCTAATACGAAATCTTAATTTTCACGTATTATCCTTATCCCTACCCAGAATGGGCCCCGCGCAATTCGTTTCGCAAAGGTCCCCGAAATCTGTATTGCTATGTTGGTTTATTCTTTGTCTTTGCTTCCAGCTTGTTCCAATTTTACCTATGGTATGGGATGTTCTCAAACTTGCAACTGTAACCAGTCCAACACTGACATCTGTGACAGAACTACTGGCGTCTGTTTCTGTAAGTCTGGATGGACAGGCTTAAACTGTGCGGAAGATAAAAACGAGTGTCTGGCTAAAAACGATGTGTCCGTTTGTCCAGCTAACTCTGATTGTACGAACACAGCAGGCAGCTATATCTGTACATGTCGACCTCCTTATGCTCGCAATGCTTCAGGTCAATGTCAAGGTCAGAATTTTGTTTTTCGTAATTTCAATTTTATAAAAACATAGTTTCATTAGCGTTAACAGAATAAACTGGGTTTAAAAATCTATTATTTATTATTTAATTTTGATCCAGATAATTATGTAAATAGTAATGTTGTGTATAATTCTGGTATGTACATTTTATTTCTCACTTTAGTTCTAAACAACTGTGTAAGAAACACCGACAAGTGTTCCCATACATGTTACATCAACACTGCAGGAAAAGAAGCGTGTTTTTGTCCAGATGACTTGGTCCTTGGTGTAGATAAGTTCAAATGTGTTGGTTAGTATTAGTTTCACCTCTTAGTAAAATGATACATGTATTTAGATTATGTCCAACCTAACTCGTGTTCACTATTCACATTTTCACGCTCTGTATTCACAGTTCTCCAAAGTACAAAGCGGTATAATAAGTTAACTGTTTTATATGCCACAGTCTTATAGGGTTAACATTGTCAGTGAAATAAAATGTATAAAAAGATGGTAGACTAATGAGGTATGATTTTTATCCCTCTCAACTTGTTTGAGATGTTGAATTATTGATTTTTTTATGTGTGATCTTTTAGTGCCATTCTATAGCTATGGTCTGTCCTCTGACATTTTGATTGATCCTGCAAATAAAAGTTCTAATGGAATGTACTTTAGCAAAGTCACATTTAGTGATTTCACTCCCTTTGGAAACAGATTATGGAAAGAGGCTTACGTGAGTTCATTTGAATTCATATTTCTTGTAATCCAGGTTATAATTTGTATTTCACTCATTGATTTATATTAAATTCACTAATTTACATACTAACCTGGTTTGTTAGTTTAATAAAAAAGTAAAGTAAAGTGTCCCCTTCAGACCTTGCGATCTATGGGGCAGATGATGTTAAGGTCATCTGTTTTTCTTTGGCCAACAGTTAACGAGCAGGGTGTTATGTGGCCAGCACAACGACCAACCGCATTTACTTTCCCCAACTAAAGTCACTTACCCATTAGAGTTGGGTGGACTCAGTGGCGCCCTAAAAATCCCGAAATTCAAAATCTCAGTCTTCACCGGGATTCGAACCCTGGACCTCAGGTTCGGAAGCCAAGCGCTTAACTGTTCGACCATTACGCTCCCCCCCCCTTAGTTTAATAAGAAGGTAAAAAAAATAGTTTTATTTCATGTACTTCTTAAAGCTTTTATTAACGAGCATTTGAAAGAAAACACTACCGGAAATAAATAACATCAAACCCACAAGAAGAAAGCCACAAATTATACCAAAAAGTCACAATTTTCACTTGTAATTGATTAACCGAATACAATGGGCGCTCTAACACCACGACCCAAAAAAGTCACAGAAATAAGGTCGCCAGTTGCTAGAGGTCGTAAAGAGGTCATTTTACTTTTAGTCAACGATACGTATAATGATAGCATTAACAAAATAATGAAAACAAAATTCAGTATTTTGAGGCTAACCTAGTTCTAAAGAGTTTAATGATTTTGGATTTTTTATTTGGGCAGATTTTCAGTAATGGAGTCATCAGTTTCTCAACCTCCGCACTGTCCAGAGATCCAGACTTCAAGCTCACGCTCTCCCAGGACAACTACATCATTGCTCCTTTCTGGTCAAAAATGGACGCCACCAAAGGATCTGTTTACTACAATATCTACGAGAAATGTGAAGAGGTCATTTTTAAGAACCCAGGAAACAGTTCTTCGTCCACCTCCAAAGCTGTGGTCATGGAGAGAGCCGCTTCGGACATCAAATCATTTTACAACTTGACAGATTTTGATGTGAATAGAGTTTTAGTCACAACTTGGATAAATGTACAACCCGAATCTTTAACGGTAAAAAACAATATTCATTTTAAAAATCTTTTTGTCTTTAAAATATTTTGTTCACATTTTCTGTTTTTTTTTTCCATGACTCATTTTATCTTTCTTTTAAATGTATTTGTCTTCTCTCTTCTCGCTCTTAATTCTCTAAAATACTTCTCTCTTTTCGTTATCTCTTTGGACGCTCTTTTTTTCTAAAATGTTACCTCTCTTGTTTTATCTCTTTCTCAACTCTCTCATTCTTTTCCTAAGCCTTGTAAAAGTTACTTTCCGTAATGCATTCTCTCTTTTAGTTCTTCAATTTAGCTCAATCTTTCTGTTAAAAAAAAACACCTTTTTTTTTCTATTTCTTTCTCCTTGTCTATCTTTCTCTTTTCATTTATTTACAAATCTATAATTTTGTAATTATTATCTCTAATTTTTGTTTTAGGTATGCAGGTAG
>JADKLZ010001913.1:23688193-23711118 GCA_021533235.1 Biomphalaria straminea
CAATAGAAATCCAGATTGCTACAGTCTAGTGAAGAAGTTGGCATTAGGAGTGCTAACTATCTTTAGATCGACATATTCGTGAGAGAAAGCGTTCTCCTGCATAAATATAATTAAAAGTAAAGTAAGAAGCCAACTAACAAATCAAAATTTAGAGTTATGTTCGAAACTAAAAACAAGCTATGAGCTAAATGTATCCAAATTTTCTAAAACCATGCAAAGCCATTCAGTTAATTTGCCCAATTGTTTGTTATTCAAGTATAAGTTAGTGTTGTGAGTAAATGTTAAACTGTTTTGTTGTTTCCTAAATTATTTTTTGGGGGTGAAAAAACACTACTTATATAGGAATAAAAAGTTTATTTTTTTCATAAAAAATTGTAAGTACTGTTTATAGTTGCAAGAAAAAAAATGTTGCGGCTCTTTAAAAATTTAAAAATTTGTAAATTGTAATTTTTGGCTCTTTCGACTCAAAAGGTTGCCGACCCCTGCTCTAGACCATAGTCATTGGAATGAATTAAAAAAGGAAGATGAAATGTACAGAATTAAATTATTAAAAGCTAGAGCAAAATAAAGTATATTAGTCTGTTGAATTTATAAATACAACACCCTGAATACAGAATCATTTTGGTGAAAAAATAACCGCTGCTGTTCAAATAGTAAAAGATGCTTATTCGTTCTATGCACACGATAAGTAATAACAGGCATAATTTGACGCAAATACTTTTGCGATTTACATTCACACTCTTTGTAAACTTAGTTTTAAAAAAAAGAGACATATTTATTTCTGTTTTTCTTTGCTTCAAGTCCACTACCAATACAGAAACAACCAGCTTTCAGTTAGTGTACATCAGTGGTCACAGCAAAGTTGGAGTTGGTCACACTGACCAGTTCACTGGTAAGAAGTCTAATCGAATTATATCTTTGTTTGCATTTTGACATCGCAAATATGAAAAGTTGACATAAGTGCCCCGCTTTCGTGCAATAAAGATGGTTAAATAATTGTTTACAATCAATGCTACTCAAACTTTCCCTTGTCCCCCCGGCCCCCCCCCCCCCCCACTAAAATTAGTGAGCGAGCCGCGCGCTTAACATTGTAACTTTTATTAAAAGAGAAAAATCTATTTAGTATGCATATAAGTGGAACATATTTTAAAACTAATAAGTTTTTTTTGTATCATCGGGTAAACTGCAGCAACCGACCCAGATATTCAAACAGAAACACTGAAATTTATTTTAATTTATTTTATTTTCTTAAGGAGATACTATATGCATTCATGAGGGTTTGAATAAGAAACTGACCATTTACAAAACAATTAGATCAATTAGATAATCATTCTATGACATCAGCTAGGCCAGGTTAATATGTAACTTCACCTTCTCTTTAACGTATCCCTTGGTCTGCTGGACCGTTGGGGCACTACTCCAGATTTGTCAACCTTCTTTCCCTGTTCTTCTCTGTCATTTGCCTTTGATAGAACTTTATTCTGATATTCTTTCTGAAAATATTGAAACCCTCCTTTTTACCTTCCTGACTGGACCACTTCGTGGGCCGATTTTGAGTTTGTGTTTACACACAAACTGTCTTTGTAACCTTGTTAGCCCTCAGTTTTACTACTAAAATTATGTTCTTTTCAGTCCTGTAATTATTTCATTAACTATGTTCTGCTGTAATATAAAACAAAACAACAAACAAGTGTTCTAATATAATCTTTTTTTCTTTTCTTTTATATCTAAAAAGACGAAGAGATGGCGTATGTGATATTTATCTATCAACAAGATAAGATGAAATGGCAACCTAAAGAAGGACGGGTTGTCAAAGCTGGTTATGTAAGACCAGAGTCTGGTATCACTGACATTGCCCTTACTGTTGATCAGATATATAACCTTGATCGTATGATTGGAGTAGGATCTGGTAGGTGATACAATATGAAACTGTATTACATAATCTTTGCGTTATACAGAATCCTTTACAAATGTAAATTAAGAGAAAAGGTTGACTTCAAAGAAAAAAAAGATAAAAGTGTGGTATATCCGATATTACTTTAAAAAACTTATTCTATATTTTTTATTAAGATTATTATTATTATTTCTTTTTTTTTCTCTTATATACACATATCTATGTTTTAAACATTATTTAAAAAAAACACCTTTATTTCTGTCATTGTTGGTAAATAAATTTAATAATTCAGTCTTTCAGCGTTAAAAATTATTTAAGGGGATTAAACCCAACACTTAGCCATGTCTGTGTATTCTATAGTATTAGTTTATTTAACTAAATAATGAATTACCAGTAATTAATTGTCTAAGTGGTAAATTTATTTTTCAATTCCTGGCTTCTACATGTCTATGAATATTTGTGCCAAATTTTAGCTTGGGGAGGGGTAGGGGCAGAGATAGAAATAATATGTACACACTTTTTATCAGACAGAGTGAATTGTTATAAATTATGCAAAATATGTATAAACAATTAAGGTAAATGCAATACAAATTATAGAATAGGAGAACAAAAACCTGTACTAGCATATTGTTACAACTCTACAGTGGTGGACTGAATGTGTTTACATGTGAGACCCACTGACACGCACAGACGAAGGTGGGTCACAGGTCAACTGTTGTCCCTAGCATTACACCTGTGCTCTGCGCATGACCCTAGCTTGGACAGACGAGAATGTGGGATCTGTGTGTGTTGTACAGAGACAGTCAGAATTGTAGTCCAGTTAGAGAGACAGTGGTAGTCCAGTACAGTTAGAGAGAGAGACAGTGAGAACTGTGTGTGTGTTAGAATAAGAAGGCTTTGAAAATGTAGCTCATACGCTCTAGATGCTTGTAGTGTTAGTTAGGCAGTTCCATTGTGTTATTAAGCATTTGAAATTAGTGTAGACAATTGTGTGTATTAGCTGTGGTTAATGTGTTTATTATTAAACCGCCACTGTGTTATTGAAGCTCTTGTTAAGTTCTTGTATTAGATGTGCTGTATTTATGTTAAGCAGTGTTTGCAGAAGGCCTGATTAGAGAAGTTCGTTACAATATGGAATAAAATATACCTTTATCTTTGTGTCTAAATATTGGTTTATTGTTTCATGTATTTTGTTTCCATACTTTTTAAAAAGCTTATATCAGCTCACTCTGTCTACCTGGCAAAAAGTTTGATCAAGTTGAAATTTCGCACAATTTTTTCTACTACCTGACAAAACAAGACATTATTTTTTCTTGTTGGTCTTCTGTCTTGAAATGTCCTTAGTGATTTTATTTCACTCTTTCTCTCCTAATCGACGATACAATCGTTGATTTGATCTAATTTAATTAAATTAATGTTGTTTTTTTTTACTTGACCTTGTGTTATATATAAAGAGCATTCATTTCCCTTTAATTCTATACCAAATACAACATCTTCCAATATTAAACAACAAAGCTATTGAAGGCCAATCAAAACAGAGTAGTGAAATAGTAATGAGCAAAATGAAGAATTCCTTGAAAACGTGACAAAAATAATTACGGAGAGAAAGAGTTAATGTGTTATTATAGTCAAACGACAATTTTCTTTTCTTATATAAATCTCACGGCTCTTTTTGCGTCTGTTCTAGTTACTTTGTTTTGTTAAGTTCCGGATGTCCTTAGCAGAATATGCATTTTCTATTATTGGCCAAACAAAGGTTAAAGACAAACCGTTCTGGTCTGGCGAAGCTATACTATAGCTAGAACGTTTTCAGGAGCAGACGAATAGGGACATTTGTGTAAAGGACTGTCAGGACCTAATGGAACATACCTCAAGCGACAATTCTTATATCCGTTTCTGCAAAAATATGTTTATACCTAAAAAATAAGATTCAAAACATTCACACCATTGTCAGTCAGGGTGTTTCAAGGTCATTCGTCGTCACTGACAAGCGCTGGTTGCGCGTGTGTGTGTCTGTATTTATCTTTTGTTATGTGTAAGTTGGTTGTGTTTGCATCAGTGATGCAGTTATACTTGGTGGCCAAGAGAAAGAGGCTCGGTGTTATGCCGAGCTTCATATTTATAGTAGTTAATGGTGCAGTTAACATGTGTAGTTAATTCTCATGTGTTGGGACCAATACAATAATCTTTTCTTATGCATCGCACACATGGCTACCTCAACACGTGTCACTAGTACACAGGGCCGGTCTTAGGCCACTGCAACCTATGGCGTCGCAGTGGGCCCCGCGCTTTCATATGCCCCGCGCTAATTCTATGTGTAATTATTAATTGTAAAATATATAGGAAAAATTCCTGGAAATTTTTTGCACTTATCTGAAAAATCTATACAAATCTCATGAAAAATACACAGAATTGTCTTATGTGGGTGTCATTCATTGCGGAAAACACCAATCCTAAGCGCGATAAAAGAAAAAAAGGCATTGCCAGCTTCCATGTAAAAATGTACTAGATATAATCTGGCAACTTTTCACCTTAACAGGACGTTCCCATACCAGGCATACCTTATTTTCTTTTATAGTCACTAGCATATAGGCCTAAATATTTTATAGGTTACAAGATTCATACAGTAAAGCTAACTTGATCGCAATTTTGTACTTACAAAAGGATGAAAAAAAATAGGAAAGCCGAATTTATTTTCTTATACAAAATCTTAATTTTCTCTTATTATACTTATTCCTACCCAGACTGTAGGCCCCGCGCAATCAGTCTCGCATAGGGCCCCGAAAGCGTTAGGACCGGCCCTGCTAGTACAACATCTATAGGCCTAGGTTGTGTATATGTAAGTATGGGGGAGTCAAGGTTCATCCTACCAGAAACATGGCAGCCTTAGGTATAAGTGAAATAGGCATCCGCTTTAGCCCTCCTATTGGTGAACAACTCGCGCAGGACTCTAAATAATTGATTTTAGAGTAGAAAAAGCTAAAAGTGTACCTTAAGTTAGTTTTGGATTACTTACTTTAGGAATTAAAACTTAGATCCTCCCGCGTCGTTCGGCGCATTGGTAGGCAAGGTGTCTCCAAAAAGGTCTGTCTATTTCAAGGCCTGAAGCCTCTTCCCACATGGTGTTCACTATTCTGAGGACTTCCATGAAAGTGTGGTGTCAAGTTATACGAGAATTTCCGTTTGCGCTATTAGAGTACACTAGGTTATTGTTTTTTTTCGGGGGATGTTAGAGGATAATGAGTGCGTTTCTTTGTTGATTCATCATCATCATCATCTTTTCTTTGTGTTCCTTGTGGAACATAGGGAGGGCCTCGACAAAAGCACGCCACTCTCCACGGTCTTTTGCAAGTTTTCTGATGGCTTCCCAGCTCTTTCCGGCCCTCTCAGCTTCCTCCAGTATGATGCGTCGCCATGTTCGTTTTGGTCTTTCTCTACGTCTTGTTCCCTGGGGGGTTCCACTCTAAGGCCTGCCTAGCTATGTTGCTGGTATCTTTTCTAAAGGTGTGACCAATTCATCTCCACTTCCTCTCCTAGATTTGCATCTCTATATTTTTCTGCCCACTCATCTCCCACACTTTGGTATTTTTCTACTTTGTCATACCACTTTATTTTTAGGATATTTCTCAGGCATCTGTTGTTGATTAATGTGGCTACATCTACCCTCATTGTGAATGTACCGTTATGAACGCTAATAACAAGAGGTTTAACAAGTTTGTTGATTTGTTTGTATCGAATTGGAGAGGAACAGCATTATTTTAATGCAGAAAAAACTCTAGTAGAATATTCAAGCATTTTTTTTTCTTTTATCTCTCAATATTTCTATTCCACCTTTACGTATCTATTTAAATCCCTGCGTGAGATTACATATTAGACTATTTAAATAATAACAGTAATTTGTAGATAATGTCAAAAAGGGTTGATCCTGAAATAGACCAATCCAGTAATATGATGCACATTTGTCTGGAAAGATATATATGTTAATATATGTAACACTTTAACTATACAATACTGTATAAGAGAATAAAAATACTACCCTATGGGGAAATTAACACTGATTTATAAATTCTGAGTCCTGTCAAAGATTTGCTTGACATGTCCCCACTGACGTGACATAGGATTATGAGAAATATTGAATTATGTTGTTAATGGTTTGGGTGAAACAGAGGCTCTGTATATGGGTAAGGCGATTTCGTTAATTTGAACCGTGGCTAGTTTACATAAAAAGTCTGAAAAAAATCTTTTATAAAAGTTATGGAGATGGACAATCTCCTTTGTGCAGTTTAATGTCATCTGTAATGTTAATTTGGGCATCTTAAATGGCCAATTGGGTAACTGCCTACTGGGTATTTAGCCAAAATGCCATTATATGATATATCCAGTCTAAGGCCGAATGTTGTTAAAAATATTAATATAAAGTTTTAAGAAAAATTATTTTGGATCTGATGCTGGTTTCGTAACCTTTTAGTTCTTAAATATTTATTAGATTTATTTTTTAGTTGTTTTTACATTAAGACATACTGGTGGCTTTGCTAAAATAAACCACTAATGTTAAACTACTTTCCCATTATTATCTCTATCACTTCAGTGGCGTAGCAAGGTACCCGTGGGCCCGGGTTCAAGAATGTGTTGATGGGCCCCCCTCCCCTCCCCCGTAGGACAAATATTTTGTAGGACAAAAAAAATTGAGTAGTTTGTATGTATCGGTATATTGACTAAAAACATTTCTTTGTAAATTCATAAGTACAGCTGACAGTATCATTGAAGATCATAATAATTAATAATTAATAATAATTTTTATTTATAAAGCGCTGTTAACAAACAAAAATGTAGGCTCAAGGCGCTGTAAAGACATTACAAACACAAACACGAGACATGACAAACTAATCTAAAAAAGTTCTAAACAGATAGGTCTTGATGTTCTTCTTAAAGGTGGTGTAGCAAGTTGTCTGTCTGAGTTCAATGGGGAGTGAGTTCCAAACCTTTGGTCCGTGAACTGAAAAAGCCCGCTGACCGTAGCTTTTGAGGGAAAAACGTGGTACCACTAAAAGTGTTGAGTCCATTGAGCGTAGGGCTCTCTGTGGGACATATGGAGTAATCAGTTCGCTAAGGTACAAGGGCATTTCATTGTTATAAATACACTGATGGCAAAGTGTGGCGACCTTGTAATCGATTCTTGCTTTTACGGGTAACCAATGGAGCGCGCGCAAGAGCGCAGTAGCAGAATCTCGTCTTGTTTTTTTAAGAACTATTCGTGCGGCGTTGTTCTGAATACGTTGCAGCTTGGCTATTTTGTCGTCGGGTATACCTGCTAGCACGGCGTTACAGTAGTCAAGGCGGGAGAGTATGAATGCCACAGCTAGCGTTTTTGTTGACTCCGTTGTTAGGTATGGTCGGATCAGGCCTAATCTGCGCAGCTGCAGATAAAGACCCTTGCAGAGCTGCCTTATGTGTGAGTCGAAAGATAGTGTTGAGTCAAAGAAAACTCCAAGATTCCGGACTACATGGACATAAGAAACCTGGCAGTTCGTAATAAAAAGAGAATCCGTGCTCTCGACTTTTGAGATGTTGTTCCGAGTGCCAATCTTGATTATTTCTGTCTTGTCTTCGTTCATCTTGAGCTTATTCTCAACCATCCAATCGCTCACCCTTGCAACGGTACCACTGATTTTCTCTGCCAGATGCGACACCTCTGAGGGTACTGAGGAATCGTATAACTGTGAGTCATCGGCAAAGAAATGGTATAAGATGCCTGTTGGCCGTATGACACCGCTGAGCGGATATGTATACATAGTGAACAGTACTGGGCCTAGAACTGATCCTTGGGGTACTCCGTACTTCAAGAGTAAGCTTGTTGATTCTGTCCCACTAACAACGACACTTTGGGTGCGTTCAGTCAGGTAGGATCCAAGCCACTTTAGGACGATTCCTGCTAAACCAAAAGTGGCAGAGAATCTGGCCATCATAATGTCATGGTCAAGCGTATCAAAAGCTGCGGACAAGTCCAGCATGGAAAGAATTGATATGTGGCCTATGTCGGAATTGTGAAGTAAGTCGTTTAGTACCCTGACCACTGCTGTCTCTGTGCTACGGCACTTCCTATATGCAGATTGAAATTCTTCCAAGAGACAGTACTGTTCAAGATGAGAAAGAATTTGCGCTAACACGATGCGCTCCAAAAGCTTTGACAAAAAGGGTAGATTTGATTAGATTTCTTCACTGCAGAAATGCATGTTGAAGTTCCAATTAGCACAGTGAATATAATACGCAAGCGGCTACTTTAGTTAAAACAATAAGGGGCTAACTGAAGGCACTTGCGGAACCACAACTTTGGAGTGGGGTGGGACATTTTTAACTAACCCTAACGCGCCGTAAACCCTAACCCTAAGTGCAAACGAGCGTATATATTAGAATTTAAAAATTAGCATTGTTTCTAAACCTTTGGCGAAAAAAACAAACACACATACACATAAAAACAGCCATGTTGTTGCCTTTCTCTTCACACTAGTGGGTCTGGGAGGGCGCTGAAAGCTCTCCCAGTGGATTCCGGGCGAAGCCCCGACGCCAAAAGCATTTTCTTGCGTTCTTCACTGCAGAAATGCATTCTCCTGACATCTACAGCTCAGTATTCATAATATTGAAAAAGGACCTTTTGAACAATTTTTTACTTTAAAAATATTTTAATATGAATATACAGGCCCTTATTACATTGCAAATACAACTGATTATTCCTTGAAAAGATAAGATACCCCATATAATTAGATAAATGCAATGCTTTGAGGATTTCCGCCTATATTAATTATTCTTAAAATAAATAAATTTAAAAAAAACAGCCATATTGAAGGCTTTTTCTTGACAGCTATGTGGTATTGTCGAACTCTGTACACCCTTCCAGTGGGGTCTGGGGCGAAGCCCCGACGCCAAAAGCGTTTTATGCTTTCACCACTGCAGAAACGTATTCTCCTAACATCTACAGCTCATTATTCACCCTATTAAAAATGACCTTTTGAGTTTTGTTTCACTTGAAAAATATTCTAATTGAATTTACAGGCCCTTACCACAATGCAAATACCACCGATTTGATCATTGAAAAGACAATATACCCCCATATTTAGATTAAGACTTTGAGGATCACGCAGAAAAAAATATTCGAAAAACACATTTTGTTAAGCTAATTCATAAGTGGTACATTTTATTCAATAGGCATGTTTGTTACTTTTGCTTTGTAACAAAACTATAATTCAAAGCTCTAAACAAAAAAAAAATATGATTTTCAGGAAGAAATTAGTGGACCAATTAGATTTAAGTATATATTGTCAGTAAGTCAGTTATAGTCCCAAATTATTTTTATACAATACGTCAATAGCAAAATGTCAGTATGAGTAAAGGTTGGAAAAAGGTGACTATGAAAATAATATTTGGGTTCAGAACTCTTCTCAATTGTTACTCTACGTATAAATATGGGATAAAGTTTTTATTTAAATATAGGGCCTATAGTTTGATATTACATTTAGGATATTTTAAGATAATTATATTTTTTTAACCTTTTGTTTTACAAAATTTAAGTGTTGGAAAGGCCACAATTGGTCATTAGTCAGGACTAGGCGATATAAAACCCCTACATGCAATCCATTGACGTATTTTTTAGAGCTCCATAGGCGTACTGCTATTTGAGATATGGGGCCCCATCTAAGTCCAGATAGTGTATGTAACTACTAAATATGTCTTATAGGCCCTAAGCTAGAGCTTATTTTGTATTGAGATCAATCCGACCCTACCCCCTTGGTTGTTACACTGTCGGGTGTGGGCCCCTAAATGGTCGTGGGCCCGGGTTCATTGAACCCCTTCGCGCCATGGATGCTACGCCACTGTATCACTTGTAAAGTCATCAGTTAGACCTATGAAAGTTCCACGTAAATTTAAGTTTCTAAACCCATTGTAATATTAAGAACCTTTGTTTATCAAAATTGTGTGTGATGTTTTTTTTCTACTATATACAAGAGAAATAAAGTAACAGTAAAGTTCCCCTTTCAGACCTTGTGGTCTATAGTGCAGATGATGTAAAGGTCATCTGATTCTGTGGCCTACCGTTTACGAGGGTTTCATGTGGCCAGCACAACGACCAACCGCCTTTACTTTTCCCCAACTAATCTCAGATACCCATTAGAGCTGGGTGGACTCAGAGGCGCCCAAGGATCCCAAAATTAAACCCACAGTCTTCACCGGGATTCGAACCCAGGACCCCAGGTTCAGAAGCCAAGCGCTTTACCGCTCAGCCACCGCGCCTCCTACACAGAACATACTGTACGTAAAATTTTTTCACACCTAATGGTTGGTGATACTGGTGTATAGTTTCTTATGATCAGATTTTCTCTCTCTTGTACTTTAATAGGGGTGTAACATTGGCTTATTTACAGTCAATCAGTAATCTTAATTCAAGTTTTAAAATGCGCTTTCACCATTGGTGCTATTTAATTTATGAGTTTATAACTTATAGTACCTGAAAAGCCATCAGATCCGCATTCTTTATTATTTATTTATTTGACTTCACGTTGGTTAAAGTTTTTTGCATCTTTTTTTGTAAATGTAAATCTTCTACGTTTTCGAATTGGTTGAAATTGAGCTCTATCGTCTTTTTGGTCTGAAAATGTTGATGCGAATAATTTATTTATAATGATTACTTTAGTTTAATGATCATTATTTGTTAACTTATCTTCTCTTTTTATTGGGCTTATCTTGTTCCCATTTACTAAAATTTAATGTATGACCATAGAATTTGTATTGTTGTCCCAAGGTAAGATTGGAACGTGGACTTACGAGGTCTCCAGGCATACCAGTTCCACTCAGAAATGTCAGAGATACCTGTGCAGCCATGCAGAACTGCTGACTAACTCCAAATACAAATCAGATATCGACCAGCTCTATAAGTGTCCATGTACTGTCAATCTGCTGGACAGAAGATGGTGGCTGTATGAGTCTCGTGGAAAAGTCGAGTGCTACGCCCTCAGTTCTATTGTGAAATCTAGACTCTTAGAAGGCAACACAAGAAACAGAGTGAGTACTTGTACTAATAACTTAAATATTGTTTTATATGGAAACAAGAATGAAATGCTATTAGTAGGTTTTGGGGATTTCTAGCTTCTACCACTTGCCATTTGATTAGGTTTATTAATTTTGTGTCAATCGAGCAGGCTCACTAAAGAAAGTGTAAATGATTGCATTCAATACAGTCTTTATTTTGCGCATTCTCAAGCTTTCGTATTACTGTCTCATTTGATTTTATATTTAATTTGCATTAATTTACGTATTAAACTAAATTGTTATTTTCACATTAATGTAGATAGCGTATCAGTAGCGTAATGGCTAAGCAGTAAAGCGCTTAGCTGCCGAAGAGCTCTAGAGTTCAAATCCTTGTAAATACTGAGTTTTTGAATACGTGGATATCTAGGTCGCCACAGAGTCCACTCATGTCTAATAATTAACCAACCTTGTAAAGGAAAAGTAAGGTTGTTCGCTGTGCTGGTCACAGAGAGGGTTCACATGTACATCATCTGCCCCATGGATCAGCCTATCTCGAAACTCAATGAACATGCAGCACTCAAGTTACACACAAAACTACACAATGCACCAAAAAATTAATCAAAACTACCGTTCTGTCCTTCCATCACTTATTTTGTTTTATATTTTTGTCCTTAAAAGTAAATTTAAAATCTGTAGCAAAAGGTCAGAATAGTAGTTAGAATAAACTTCTACTTATGACTTTTTATCTGTTGTTAATATCATGGTCTAATTTCTGTCTTAAAGCTTTGCTGCTACCAGAATAGATATTCTCACGGCTTCATAAGCCAAACACAGTACGACGAAAATCGCAGAAAGTCGTCAAATATTCATAGATCTCCAGAAGCTGGTCACATACTCATAAGTGACCCGTGGTCATCGTCTACCCACAGCTCCAAGGCCGTACGAGACAACGTTCAGGCTAACAAGTGGTGCTGTATGGAAAGTCTAAGTTCTGCACTGTGTGAAAGATTTAATACCATCTTCCCGGACATAGAGTGTACTAACGATATTCCTTATATACCTTGTAAGTAGTTAAGTGTATGTCTTATATATAAACAACTGTATTGAAAATGAAATCATAAGTTATTCTTTTAACCCTAAATTGGTATTTAAAAATATGTATTTAATATATAAAAAAAATAGTAGCTCCTGCATCTTTGTGAGTTTGCCAAACATTTTCACGCAATAACAGGCACACATACCCACACAGGAAAGAAATACAATGAAACTAGAATTAGTTTCGGGACATTGGGGAGAAAAAGAGGAGCTAGACTTGAAAGTCAAGGCATGTAGATCTCTTACTTTTATTAGATTATTACTTTCTCAATCATTTGTTCACTTTCTTGACAGCACACATTTTGGGAGATCCTCATTTCATCACTTTGGACAACTTGAACTACACCATGAACGGTTGGGGAGAGTACACTCTCATGGACATCCCCAGCAAGAGGTTTACTCTACAGGTAAGAATTGAGCATGCATTTACCTATCTAGCAGCTCAGTGAGTTCTGATAATGATTTATTTAACGTATTAAGTTTAAAAAAATTCACTAATGTGTATAAAGTATATAAAATAAAGTAAATAGTATTCACTTTCGGAGAATGTAATTTAAAATGTTTTGGTTTCTTTACACTGCAGTGCTAGTTAAGGAATCATGCCGGATTTTAATAATTACTAGGTTCTTGGCAACCTCTTGGCTCTGAGCTTGGTTTTAAGTTCCAGTTTCATATCCTGGTGAAGACTGGGGTTTTAATTTCGGGATCTTTAGGGTGCCTCTGGGTCCACACAGCTTTAATGGTTATCGCACATAGTTGTGGAAAAATTAAAGCAGTTGATAATTATGCTGGCCACATGAAACCCTTGATAACCTTGCTTACAAAAAAAAAAACAGATGACCTTTACATCATCTGCTTTATAGGTCTTAAGTTCTGAAAGGGGAACAGGCTTTTGACGAAATTTTAGTGGAAGTAATTATCTTCTTCAAGCTTCAGTATATATGCAATTTTAAAAAATCGTAAAGTTTGAAAAAATATATAAATATAAAAGCTCTAAATTTATGCTTAAATTATTCTACTCTATGCTATATTTAATATTAATAATGTGTTAATGATATATTTTTGGGTTAGGGAAGCCACATTTTAGAGCAGCGGTTCTCAACCTTTTATGCATAGCGTCCCCTTTTTAATCTCCCACTCTGCCGCGACCCCCCCCCCCCACATACAGCCATAGATAAATAGACAATAACAATCCATATTTTCGATGGTCTTAGGCGACCCCTGGTAAATTGTCAATCGACCCCGAAGGGGGTCGCGATCCACAGGTTGAGATTTCCTGTTATAGAGTGAAGCCCATAGGGGCTGCAGTCTTGCACTGTAGTAATAGTAACCATAATAAAAGAGTAAGCTTACTGTTTATGTCGTGGAGAATAGAGATTCAGCAATACGTATTCCGTTTTGTTAGCTTAGAAATTTATAAAATAGAAAATAACTATAAAATTTATTCGAACTTTCGTAATCAAGGATTGTTGTTTTTCAGGGTAGAACGGAAAAAGCCGAGACAAGCAATGGCACGAAGATCAATGCTACGATCTTTTCTGCCTTTGCTGCCAAGGAGGGAGACAATCCAGCTTTCCAAGTCAAGTTATCGTTCAACAAATCATGTACGACTTTTTTCACTACCTAGTTATTCCACCCTTACACATATTTACTAAGTGTGGAGTGTCGCGGAAAAGTGTTGCAAACGATCAACTGCAAGATAGTTTTTCTGATGATACATGTGATCTTTTATAGCAGTTTCTTTGCTGTTAACTCATGTTATAACACGGCTTTCCTACTTTCTATGCTAATTCACGAGTTTATGCGTTCACCATACTATATTGGTCTTTTCTCCTTTTTAATAATTGTCCGAAATCATTTTGTTAAGGAGAACAATAAGATCACCATCCTTCGTTATAACACAGCATGTTGACTCTAATTCTCTTTCCTATTTGTTTAACACTGCTCTTCCACCTTAAAAAATGTTTTCCAAACCAAACCATAATGATGAAAATCTGTATCCCGGTCCTTTCAACCCGGGTGACTTCATCGTGACCCGGAGATGAAATGACCGGGGGAGGAAATGACCAGAGGATGAAATGACCGGGAGAATGAAATGACCGGGGATGGAATGACCTGGGGCTGAAATGATCGGAGGATAAAATTATCGAGAGGATGAAATGACCGGGGGATGAAATGACCAAGGTATGAAATGACCAGGGGAAGATGATCAGGGGATGAAATGACTTTGGTTGAAGTGACCGAGGATGAAGTGACCAGGGATGAAGTGACCTAGGATAAAGTGACAGGGGAAGAAGTGACCGTGGATCAAATGACCAGTCACCGAAAACCTACGTGCAGGAGGCGCGGTGGCTGAGCGGTAAAATTTTTTGCTTCGGTTTGAATCCTGGTGAAGAATCGGATTTTAAATTTCAGGATCTTTGGGCGTCTCTGAGTCCACCCAGCTCTAATGGGTACCTCACATTAGTTTTAAAAAAGTAAAGGCGGTTGGTCGCTGTGCCACATGACACCGTTAACCGTAGGCAACAGAAACTGATGACCGTTTCATCTTCTGCCCTATAGATCACAAAGTATGAAAGGGGAACTTTGTTTTTGATGTGCAAGAGAATTAATTCCTAAAACTAGTTGGCATTCTACTTTAATATTTCTTGTATATTCACAGCAATGATTATAATCGCCAACAACAAAGATATTACAAACGATTTTTATAGACTGTCTAACTACACCCTGATCACAGAGAATATTGGAATTCGTCGAGAGGACATTCTGAACAAAATTACTGTCACCGCTTCATTCCCTGCAGGTACGACTAAGTTAATTTAGCACACGATACACATTTTTTTTTTAAATGTAAGGGAGTTAACAAAATAAAAAAAGCATTATACATGATCATCACTATATTGATTACTTCGCTCCGTAGAATCTGGGGCGAAGCTAGAAATTTTCCATCGTTTAGGGGCCCGGGGGGACGGACCTCTTTGGGGGCCCCTACATTTTTGCGTAATACTTTATTTTTAATGTAAAAAACACTAATTTGGGGGCCCCCTCAAGTGGGGGCCCGGGGGGATTTTCTAATTCTCCCCCTTCGTCCCCCCTCCCTAGCTACGCTACTGCTTAGAATCTCGATAAGTCACTATACTTTAAGTTAGTATTTCTCCAACTTTTATCAGTGGGGATTATTATGTGGATTGTAGGAATGAGCAGTTGGGAACATGACGAATTTCTTCATGTTTAATGCTTATGGTTTCAAAGCTAAAAAATATGGTCAATAGTTTTATGAATATAAAAGAAATAGGCCTGTGCTAAATTTCCAATATGCATACAGCCTAGATATTATGTCTAGATAGTTATGTATATATGTATGTGCGTGTTAAATGTTCTTCATGTTACTCTAGGTGTAACAATCCTAGTCCAAGTCGGAGTAAGAGATCTAGACATAGACCTGGAAGTGGACAAATCTCTCAGGTCTTTGACCAAAGGTCTTCTCGGTAACTTTAATGGAAAACCTGAGGATGACTTTGAGCTACCAAATGGGACAGTGCTACCAAGTAATATAAGTGAAAAAGAAATTCTGGAACAGTTTGCGTCTTGGTGTAAGTCAATTCGGTTAAATCTTTCTTTTTCAATGAACTTAATATATAATATAACATTTTAGAAAATACTAGACCAATATAAATTACTTACTGCTTCTCAGCAGGAAATCATTTATCTTTTATGAAAATCAAATCGGAAACTGAATTTATAGTAAACGATTTGTGAGCTAGTATTGAAAATCCATTAGGTTACACGATGAACTCAAGCAATGAAAATATTATTGGAAAAAAAAATATATACATAATAGGGTTGTGAGAATTGATAAGGATTTATGATACTTGACAAAAATAAAGAATGTAGAAATAGATAAACAGAAGCTGTGTAACATGCAAGTAGTTCAATTGACTATGTTATGGATGGATTCACACTCTTTTAAACTATCTACAAGTACTTTTTTAAATTCTTCCGCTTCGGAACAAAGCACAGGGCGTTGACTTAAAATGGGCAAAAGCTCGGATCAACGCTTATATCATGGGCTATTTAAAATTTATTTTTCGTTTGTTTTTCTCCTATTTATGTTTGTATGCATTTGTATTGCCTTTTTTTCACATTTGACAGATAAAGTAACTCTGCACAATTCTGTGTTTATCTATGATGCTGGTCGAACTACAAACGACTACCAACACCCAGAGTTTGTTCCTGTCTTCAGTGACAGTTTGAGCCAGTCTCAAGTCAACGAGACTCTCTCAGTGTGTGGAGCGGAGAACAAAGAGTGTATCTATGATTATATTGCCACTAGAGATGCTGCCCTAGCACTTTCTACCAAAGATAAGAAAGAAGAAATAATCATTAAAAAACAGGAACTAGGTGAGTAGTTTCCAATGAAGTGAAACTATAATTTAATTACAAGTTTTCTTTTTTTACTATGTGTTAGAAGAAAGCCAGCTGGTTGAGATTAATATTTGTACAAAGCTTTCATTAAGTCACTCAGTCTGTCTGGTACACATTTTGTACACGTTATTTCTCCCACTTCCCATTCCCACGTCCAGTGAATATTTTACACAATCATTTATCATCGACGACAATACATGAATTAAAGTTAATGTACCTATTAATTAATAAATTAGAGTTAGTTACTTTTTAGCGGCCCCCGAAAGGGGAAAAGACGCTATTAGTTTTGTGTGGCCTGTCTGTCCGTCTGTCTGTCTGTCTGTCCGTCCGTCCGTCCGTCCGTCCGTCCGTCCCGTTTAGTGCTCAGAAAGTAGAAGAGAAAATGAAAATCTGACATCACGATAATATAGAGCATTAAAAGTTCTGATGCAACGGCTACTTTTTTTTTTCTAAAAGCTCAAAATCTAATTTTTAAAAATATTTTATGCAAAAAGTATTTAAAGAGAAAAAACCTAATTAGTATGCAATATAAATGAAACCTACTTTAAGACAATTAATAATCAGATATGCTGCACAAGATTTCACATTTTCTTTTGTTCCAACATACGAGTAACATACCAGTATTTACTCGTAAAGTAATCAACTCATAAAAGAGGTGTTGCTTTTCATCGTTGGAGCTTTTTAGATTTCGTTACTCTTCATTGTGTTTTGATTCGATTTGGATATTAAGTGTTGTTCTGTGTTTTTCTGTGCAAGGAGCACACTATTTTTATTCATTTTCTGTTTACCTTTTTTTAATTTCTTAACTTGTTGTTTACTAACATGTCTATTAAGACATTCTCGATTGAGAAAAAGGATCTGGAGGGAGGCCTCGTCCATCCTCCGGGGACCCTTCTTCTCAAACTATCCGGACAGGGGGCAGTCAGAGCCTCGATGGCGACCATCGTTGCCGCCTTGGGGCTCAGGCCGGAGGAGGTGGGTCCCCTGTACCGGTTCGAGAACCCGTATTTGTGGTTTCTCGGCGTCTCCTCACCCGCGGTGAGGGGAAAGATACTGGGCCGAACCTTCGGAAAGGAAGACACTTTCAGGGTGGAGGTGACCACCCTGGAAGAAGAAAAGATCAAAATCACCCTCCACTGGGTGTCCCCCCGCATCTCTAAATCCAAAATGGAAGAAATTGTCAATAGTATGGCGGAGGATGGCTCCAAAGCAGAGGCCCACAAAATAGATGGGACAGACAAGTGGGTCAGCTGGATCAGACCAAAGAAGGGAGCTGAGCTGCCCCATTACATACAGCTCAGGTACGAGGATGACCCGAGAACATATAAAGTACTCATTACAACCCCGGGGAGGAGACAACAGTGCTGGCACTGCCAGAAGGAAGACCATTGGTCAAACCAGTGCCCAACCAGAACCACCCCTAGGGGTAATAAAAAAGAAGGGGTAAAGATCCCGGAACCCCCCAAAACATCATACGCTACGGCCCTAAAAGGAGGGAGTACAAAGAGTACCCAGGAGGGTGGGTCGGGGGAAGAAGAGGGATTTAGGGTAGTGGAGAGGAGGAGGAAGGCCTCAGATGGGCAGGGAGGAACTGGTAAGGATAAGGAACTAGCCCCCTCCCCCAAAAAGGTAGAAAGAGGAGGGAGCGCGGGAGGGTCAAACTCCCACAAAAGACTTAAACCAGAAGAAAAATTAAGGTCGGAGCCTGACACTCCGACCCAAGTAAACAGAAAGAGGACCCTATCGTCCTCCTCCTCTTCACTGTCTGACGGCCAGTGCGGTGAGGCAGAGGTGGAGGAGGAGGGCGAAATGAGAGAGGAGGGAGAGAGGGAAGTGGAGTTTCCCGATTCCCCAGGCCAATTGATCATAGATGAGGGGGATGACCCTGACACACACTCCAGTTCATAAACACAAAAAGCAAATCAGATTAGTGGACCACACACAGACACACAAACACGCACTCATAGAATACGATAGAATGTTAACACGCACACACAACAACCCACCCACACGCAGACATGGCAGACATCACAATTCTCTCTCTAAATATCAGAAGCTTAAAGAACAAACACAAATATTTAGTACACTTAGCCAACACCTATAAAACAGACTTCATATATGTTCAAGAGACAAACACGCACACACGATACCAGGCAATGAAAATCACATCAGACATGGGGTTTGCGGGTGGGTACTTTAGTTTAGGGCAGAATAAAAGAGGGGCAGCTATTTTACAGACATCTAACAGATTCAAGGTTACATACACACACACAGAAAATAACGGTAGGGTAGTCATAGTTAAGGTAGAATCACAAAAACACGCATACACTCTAGTGAACATTTACGCTCCAGCTCAGAGTGCAGAAAGGCCTTTGTTTTTTGAAACTCTGAGCGAAGAGCTACACAGCAAACACGTAGGGGAAAAAATAATTTTAGGTGGGGACTTCAACTACATAGAAACGCAATTAGACAGGAAACACACGAACACGCAGGGTCCACCCCCTCAAACCCAAACTCAAACTAACGACTATCTCAAAGAGATAAAAGTTCAACATCGAATAAGGGACGCTTACAGGGGAGTGTACCCAAAGGGGAAGGATACTACAATGAAACATAGCACACACCCAGTGGAGGCTAGACTAGACCGGTTCTACACACCGAATGACATTCAAATTAACGAAATAAAACACCTGGACGAGACATTGACTTACACAGACCACAAAGGAGTATTAGTTAAAATAGGGGGAGAGAATAAGGAGGTTAAAAAACAACGAAATTTTTGGAAATTTAACAAAAGTCTGCTTGAAGAACCGCAAATCCAAAAATCTATCGCAGACACGATCCAGAATTGCATAGGAGAAGAGGGAAACGAAGGGGAAATTATACAAATGTGGCCGGTACTCAAAGAGTCCATTAAACAACAAGTGATAGTTTTAGCAAAGATTAAAAGTAAAAAATTAAAAGACGAAGAGACAAGACTTAGAGACAGATTACAAACAACAACGAACGACATTGACAAAATAGAACTACAAGGACAGTTAGAAGACATATATAAGTATAAATATAAAGGGGCAGAAATCAGATGCAAGTACCCAAGTTTATCGGAATCACCAAACAAACTATATTTATCGGCAGAACAGAATGTACAGAAAGACAGGACAATTACAACAATAAAAGACACTGACGGAGAAGAAACACAAGACCACAAACGGATAAATGATATATTTTGCAAATTTTTTAGAGAAATATACAAGAAAGAACCGACAGCAGCAGACGCACAGAATTTTTTCTTAAACAATGTTAAAACAATAGTAGACGCAGACAAAGAAACCGCAGACAGACCCTTCACTCTAGCGGAACTGAGGGCTGCCCTAGACATGACCCAAAACGACAAATCCCCAGGTCCCGACGGTTTAACATACGAATTTTACAAAGCTTTCTTCCCCCAAATAGGACCGTTACTGATAAAACTATACACAGACATGTTAGGGAAAGGACAGACACCAAAAGACTTTAACCTCGCATACATTACTCTACTACCCAAAAAACCCGAAAATAACACCTCACCTAGCGACTTCAGACCAATTTCCCTATTAAACACAGACTACAAACTTATGACCAAAATGATTTTCCTAAGACTAAAACCCATAATCCCACTCCTAATAGGACAAGACCAATACTGCAGTAACCCTGACAAGAATATTGACGAACTAAACCACTTTTTAAGAGACATTATTTATTACTGCAAGGACAAGGACTTAAAGGCAGCCCTCATGTCCGTTGATCAAGAGAAAGCATTTGACAGAATTGACCACGACTACCTTTTTAAAGTACTACACAAAACTAACATAGACGAGACACTAACGAAATACATCAAATTAATCTACACAGATGCCGCAAGCCAACTGATCATAAACCAAAAACTTAGTGATAGGATCCCCATAAGAAGATCAGTCAGGCAAGGGTGTCCCCTATCCCCCTTCCTATACACCCTCTGCCTGGAACCCCTGTTAGAAAGTATAAGATTAGACTCAGAAATAGTAGGCATTAAAATCCCGGGCCCCACCCCCTTAGTTAAAATCAAAGCATATGCAGATGATACCACCCTGTTTCCCACCTCAGAAAAAGATGTTAAAAAGATGATAGAGAAATTTACACTATTTGGGAAGGCGAGCGGGTCCAAAATTAATTTTTCAAAATCTTCCATCATGTTCCTGGGGAGGTGGGAGGTCCCCCCAAACAAAACTCACGGGTTTAGAATAGAGACAGAAATAAAAATATGCGGCATCGTGTGGACCAGAGACCCGACACACTACGTGACGAAACAATGGGACGCTATTATTGACAAGACAAAAAACATTTTACAATTATTTCGACACACATCATCCACCATTTTTGGCAGAGCCATTTTAACCAACAGCTTAATTACACCCAAAGTCCTTTACCTGACCAACGCTGTAGAGCCACCTCCCAAATTCATAGACAAAATAAACAAAATAATTAGGAAATACATTTTCAGAAATACAATCACAAACATAAAACACAACACACTAATTCAAGACAAAAAAGACGGGGGGATTAGCCTACAAGACATAAATACAAAAATAAAAGTACAAAGGTTAAAATATTTAGGAAAAGTAGTTAGGCCCCCCGAAAAATTCCCCTTAACCTTGTACTATTTCGGCCTGAGGCTAAACAAAATTCTTCCCATCCAAAACAACTACCCCCATTTTTTCGGCACACACACTCACCCTTTCTACAGATCACTAGCTAGACATTTACAAAACAATGAACATTTAATACACCACACATCCAAAGACATCTACACAGCACTTAGAAACAAACTCAAAGAAAATTTAAAAATCAGAATAAAGTGGGGGAGAGAACTAGGAATAACAGTCAACACATATACAGACACATTCACGCACTTACACAACAAAAACATAACACCCAAAGCGAAGGAGGTGGCCTACAGGCTAACTTACAATATGACCCCAATTAAATTTAAAAAGAGAAATGTACACACATGTGCCTTATGTCATGCAGAGAATGGGGACAATGAAAATCATTTGTTCTTACAATGTAAAATGTTCGAGAATGTCAGAAGTACTATGAGAGACCTTTTGAATGCAAATTGTAAATGTAATGTTAATCTTAACTTAGCTATTGTTCTTAACAAGTTACCTATAAAATGTAAAAATACTCATATATTTAATTTAATAATAGTTTCAGAATACAGAAGTCTAGTTTGGCGCAGTATAACTAAAGTTGTTCATGATAATATATCTGTACATCCCAATAAGTTAGACTTAATATTTAGGAAAACAATTGAACATAGAATAGATAATATCAGTTTTTAAAAGTGTTTAAATTAATGTACTTCATAAACCTACTAAACCCCAGCTCTGTTCCTTTTTTTTTTTTTTTTTTTTTTTTTTTTTTTTTTTAATTTGTTATTAAGTAATATATTAATTAATGTTTATGTGAGCACGTAAACGTGTAAGGACCCTTTTAACAGAAAATTACCCAAGAACTGTTTTTTTCTTGACGAGAAGTAACACCTCTACAAGACTAATTTGTTTTTTCCCTGGTTACGTTCCTTTGTACACGTGATCTAAGAGAAAAGAACTCTTTTACTTTTGAACTAACGTACGTACAAGGACAACGCTTGGAGAACTAGGATCTGTCCCAGGAGTGATTACAAGAATAAAACAATCGCCAGACAATTTGGACATATCATCTATTCCATAAAAACAATGAATTACAATAGTATTATTATTTTTATAGTATTATACTAAGTGAATGTTTAAAAAATTTTCCAACATTTCACTGACTCTAGAACCATGTTTGTTTATGCTATTGCATTGTATCCTTAACCTATCTATGTAACATATTTCCTATATCTACATTTAACGAAACTTAGAAAGAAATTTTGTTATATATCATACTGTCAAACATTATAAGCAAAACACGTACACCACAGTTATATATCACGAAACTAAGAACTGAAATATTACCACCCCACAACACTAACGTCAGAATGAAGACTTTTCAAAAATGAAGCAGAACTCCCCAAATTCTGACTCTAACAGACGGAATTGTCACCTTGGTGAGGAGGGAGTGGTGTCCCTGGTCTCAAGGGAGACAATGAAAAATTGTCAAAAAGGGAGAGCCAAAAATTTTAAATGACACCAATCTACAAACATATCAAAAGTATGAGAAAGTATGTTCGTGATATTCATCCCTTTATTCAAATAGTATAATCTACAAACATATTGTTATCACTGGTGAAAAGATCCTTAAACTGTTTCTTGTACATCTGTTGCTTATTACTTGTTACTTATATGCATTCATTCTATTGACATGTTTTCCATTTAAATATATGTATTTATATTGTTATTAACAGTACCAAATAATGTAAGCTTACTTATAGAAATAGAAAATTGTTTTTAAAAAAAAAAAAAAAAAAAAAAAAAAAAAAAAAAAAAAA
>JADKLZ010001913.1:23718112-23730392 GCA_021533235.1 Biomphalaria straminea
AACAGTGATACAATTATTTATTTCAAACTGGAATTACATTGTGTAGTTTTAATTAATAAGTAGATTAATGCTAAATTGAAAATTAATTTGAAAAATGTTTAATCAGAGTATATGCATTTACTACGAAGCTAATGGTGGTCTATTATTTCCCATTGTATTATATTTCATATAATGCTTAGTGATCACAGGTATAGTACTACCATGAGCTTTGCTTCATCATAACTTTCAGTATTTCAACTTTTATAAAAAAGTATTAATGTCGAATATAAATAAAACTTTCTTGTTATCAATTAGTATCCGAATACTTTTGATTTCTTAAGGTAACTTGCCTTTTCAGTTTAAAGAACATTTTTCTTTTTTTTTATTTTGAAAAAAAAATGTAAGTTATGATTTAAAGACTAAGAGAGACTAATATTTACTTCAATGCATTACAATACATAGGAAGGTAAATTGTAAAAATTTTGGTAGATGTTGTCAGGGAGGGTTTTCAGGCTCATACAGGGGATGACTTGTGAGCCCGGGGTTTCCCTCTCACTGAGCAGTATAAACTAACAAAGTTAACGGTATGTAAAAACTAAAAGCCGACTAGATGTTAGGAAACTGAACGGCAACACAGCCAACAGTTAATCTTAAAGATAAGTTAACGTACAATAGTTAAAACAACAGAATCATACGTTTAACAATTTAATGAAATAATGAGTATGATATAAAGAAGCATCACTGGCAAATAAATATTGGTAACATTACATAGGCATTACAATTAACAAAGTATTTAAAATAACATGGCACACCTCAATATCGGTGTCGCGGTCAATCAGATCTAACAACGCCAACACCACAACACCCTGGGTGATAGTCAAACCACAAATCGAACACCAATCCGACAACACAATCCGGAACCAAGCAACAACGTTGGACTTGACTCAACCAGAGCCCAAGCCTAAGTCCCCAAAACTGGGGAACACAACCTCAAACAGAAGATCTCAAAAGAACCCTAGCTTCATCCCACAACAGAAGCAACACAAGGAAAGGAAGTAAGAAAATGACATCAACAAAAATGCATTCTTAGAAACACAAATAACAATGCCATATGGTGTGCCAAAGATGCCAAAATTAAATGCGCATGACAGATGTGAAGATATAGAAAGTATTTTTGTAGGTAATTAGATGTATAGAAGACAAACTTCTTTTAAAAGACAGGTGGATACAGTCTGTGTACATCTTAAGATTAGTTAGAATTATGTTTCCTGATCCTGATACAGTTGGGTTTCAATTTTTTTTATATTTTTATATTTATTAAGAAAGAGTTAAGATTTTTTCCGATAAGAGTCTTACTTTAATGATGTCTTAACATATTCATTACGATTATTTTTATAACATTGTAATATTTATTTTTTATTCTGTACTTCCTTCGATAGGAAGATTAAATTATATTTATAGATTATATATTTATATAGAGCCATGCTGTGTGTATGTGTGCTTTCTATATAGGCTTGGTTGGAGCGTGGACTTACGAGGTCTCCAGGTCTACAAGTGCCACTCAGAAATGTCAGAGATACTTGTGCAGTCAACAAGAACTATTGACAAACCTCAAGTACAAATCAGATATTGACCAGCTCTACAAGTGTCCGTGTACTGTCAATCTGCTGGACAGAAGATGGCTACTTTATGAGAGTCGTGGTAACATCACCTGCTACGCTCTTACTTCTATTGTGAAATCTAGGCTCTTACAGGGCAACACAAGAAATAGAGTAAGTTTTCTTTCATTCACAATTAAAGGCACTTTGTTTAAGGATGGAGGACAGATAAGTTAGTGTCATTGGTGGACTTTAAAGACTAAGACAAAGGACACTTTGGAAAATTTGTTGTGATTAAAAAGCCTCTTTTCTCATATAAAGACAACAGAAACATGCACATAAATACAACAGACACAACATAAAAAGTTCATTCAGCGACTACACATATGCATCTTGTCCTTTTCATGTTTCCTGAACAACGAGTTTTGGTACCTCTCTGTTCATGTTTTGATTGACAGTAGTCACCCACTTCGCGATGACAAGACGTGGTCCTGATGGAGGTGGTCCACATGCAACTTTTTTTTTTTATAAAAACATGTCTTAGCTATTTAACTGCTTTATAACTATGTTCAATTTTTGTTCAGAAGAGGCCCGCTTACAGTTGCTCTTTTATATGTAATTTAAATCAAGATTGCGCCTAAGCTGGTCTCCGAAGAGTTTACAAAGGGTAACCTCTGTTATACCAACCATCTTTCAGCTCACCAGAAAGAATTGCTTTTATCATGCGGTCGTTCCTTTAATGCCGTTTTTCCCAAACTGTACACTGCGGAACCCTAATGTTCCGCATACCTAACTACGTATTCCAAAAACTACCGGAACAATTAACTATTAGGATACCATTTGAATCAATCTCCCTGAAAAAATCTGCAAGGTGTTCCTCTAAATACTTAGAACATACGAACTGTTCCGTTGTGAAAAAGGTTTGAGAAAGACTGCCCAAAAGTAGATTTATAAGCAGTCCTTCTTCGAAGCAGGACGTTTTGGCGTCGCCGTTTTGGCGACGCCGTTTTGGCGAAAGGGACGTTTTGGCGCGAGATAGAGTAGCATACGTTTATTGTATTATTTCTTAAAAAAGAATTATTCATATCAATGTTTTGCATAAGTGTTTGTGTTAAGACATAATTTATAGTCAAAATTATTAAAACTTTTGTTCGTGGGAGTCATTAGTCAATCATTTACTAAATGTAAATGTGTGTTTGTGTTTCACATCATTTTCTTTAATAAACATTTTGGCTTTTGTACGTGTGTTTATTAAGAGGCACACTTTTATTTTCAAAAGAAGTTTTTTTAAAAGATATTACTTTAAAATTAAAATGATAAAAAGAAAAACAAAATAAAGATATCCTTCATGCGAAATTTTGTCTTTTCCTCGCTTCGACTGGACTTTCTCCATTGTTTCTATAAACTGCCACAGGTTTTCAGTTAAAATATAATAGAATGAAAAGTGAAAGTTTTTCTAGTCTGCGTGCAGGACAAAAGCTACGTGCTATATAAATTATCGTCAAAATATATCTCGCGCCAAAACGTCACGTACCCGTCCTTCTTTACATTTTATATAGGCTATGACTAAACAATCGCTATTTGTAGTGCGGTCTTGTCATCGTATGCCCATGATGGAGCGCAGGCATCTTTGGTTAAAACGTTGAAGAAGGCTTCATTGCTTTCTGTCCAGATATGCAGGTCTCATATCAGTTGCAGCTGTCACCAAGAAATATTTGACTTTTGTTATGTTTTTATCAAAATTAAATATTTAAAAATTGGTTCATTTAATATATTTTTATTTTCATCCCACACTTAAAGCTATGCTGTTACCAGTGGAATTATACTCAAAGCTTTATAAATAAAGAAGAGGAAGATAAGGCTCAAAGAATGGCATCCAATATTCATAACTCTCCAGAGGCTGGTCACATACTCATAAGTGACCCGTGGTCATCATTCACTTACAGCTCCAAGGCCGTACAAGACAACGTCCAGGCTAACAAGCAGTGCTGTAAGGAAAGTCTCAGTTCTGCTCTGTGTGAAAGATTTAATACCATCTTCCCGGACATAGAGTGTACTATTGATATTCCTTATATACCTTGTAAGTTGATAAGTATTACTAATTCAATATAGAAGATTATTATAATTTAGTTTAAGGTCCTGAAAGGCTTTTGTCTTTGAATCTAATGAATCTATTCAAATGGTGTAGAATGTAGATCATGGCCTAATCGTTCAGCTTGTCTAATATTTACACACAATACAAAAACACACACATAAAACCTAAACAATAGAATAAAAGGGAAAAGGGTTTGGGACTTCATGAAAAGAAAGACCGCCGCTTGCAATACATTTTTAAGCCACACAATATATGTATGTATTAATTGTTACATTATGATAATTATATCATTTTTTGTTTACTTTCTTGACAGCACACATTTTGGGAGATCCTCATTTCATCACTCTGGACAACTTGAACTACACCATGAACGGTTGGGGAGAGTACACACTCATGGACATCCCCAGCAGAAGGTTTACTCTACAGGTAAGTAGACGTGAATGTTTTTAGCTGTCAGCTCAACGAGTCTTGAAATAAGATAATGGAGACTAGCATTTTACGACGGATTTGCGTATAGACTAGGCAAGAACCAAACAAAAGTTGAAAAGAATAGATCATTAATTAATTGGGAAGCGTGCTCGAGGCAAAGTAGGTTTGAACTCGGCTTGGCTTGTCTTATTGTTGGGGGCTCGAGGTTCGACACCCGACTCGAGCAGAGTTGTGTTTATTGATAAAGGCAGCACGGAAAACCTTCTCCCAGATAGCTCCTCCACCCACTGCTCCACAAATGAGATTGGACATTAGCGCTTTGAGCATGCTATAAGTATGAAAGTAACGGTATATAAAAGCCATTATTTTATTTAATTAGTTGTAATTTATTAATTTTGTTTTATTAAGTAATTACTAAACATTGGGGAGAGCCTTGTGAAGAAAATTAGCACCGGTTTAATGTTAGTTGTAAGATTTAAAAGAAACAGTTTAACTCTAAATAAATTAATTTTTTTTCCTTCAGGGTAGAACCGAAAGAGCCGAGACAAGCAATGGTAGGAAGATCAATGCTACAATCTTTTCTGCCTTTGCTGCCAAGGAGGGAGACAATCCAGCTTTCCAAGTCAAGTTATCTCTGAATAAATCATGTAGGATTTTACCATTTATATAGCTACTATTTGACCGGCGTAGCATACGGCGCTATTTTGCAGGGCCGGCCTTAGGTCACTGCAACGTATGCAACCGCAGTGGGTCCCGCACTTTCATAGGACCCGCGTTAATTTTAGGTGTATAAATTATTTCATTAAACCATTTTTAACATAACAGATTTCCCGCGGTCTTCTGATTTACCAAGCTCCTAAAGTCTACTAAAATTTGCAAAATATAAGATAATGTGATGGAAATCTCCGGAAATTATTAAAATCTTTTAAAAACTCAAAACAAAAAAAATCTCCGAAAATATATGGATCAAAATTGTCTTCACGATGTCATTGTGTTTAAATCCTACCTCGTCTCGTTGAGTTGCCTATAAAATCCTACGCGCAATGAAAAAAAAACGGCATTATCCAATACCCGTAATTGTGGAATCTATTGTAAGAAACTTCCGACGTGTCAATCTAATGAAGAATTACTTGAGGTCAACAATTCTCGAAGATTTGTTATATTTGGTAATTCTTGCTATTGAGCGTGATCTATGTAGGAATTTTTATTCTGATTTTATATATCTATTTTACAGAGAACGAAGAAGAAGAAAAGAGAGAACGAAGATATATGTGACTTTTTTTTTAACCTCCCCCACCCCCTAAAAAAATAAAATAAAGTGTAGCAGAAGGTCAATGTTACAAAGGAAATGATCGTCTTATGTGTAGAGTGATTGTGGCAATTGCATTTCGCTCAAATTTACTCATTTTTAATCTCATCTTGAAATCTCAAATAGCTGGCTGGTTAGTTGGCTAGATTTATGGTAACTATTTGTTAAGAAATTCGTAAAAAAGTAATAAAATACAGCCACATAGTTTTGTAATTCCAATTTCCATTTATTTTACCAATTTGTATCTTGCTCTTTTTCTATTTCCCTTGCATCAATTTCCTAAACAAAAAGCATACAACAAATTATAATAATTTTCGTTGCAAGAGTACTTCGAAAAAACATATTCAATTTTTTCAGTAATTTTTCTTGAAAGCTTATCTTGAAATTAATTAATTATAAAAGTCTATCATTATTAATTTCTTAAAAATTACAGACGTTACTTCAAAAGAGAAGATCATTTCTTCCTTCCCGTGTGCGTAGGTCAATCTAGCCATGCGTGTTAATAAATGACTTAGTCAACAAAGTCGTTGGTTTTCTTGATTGATTCAGGCAGCCTGATCCATGCCCCAATAGCACTTGTAAAGATGTAGTATTTGTACCAATTGGCCTAGCGTATGGACATTTTATTATACTTTTAGATTTGCTTTATGTATAAAAATTATCTTTAAATCAATTGTTTTTTAATTGATATTGTATTCCTATTTCTTAGCAATGATAATAAAGGCCAACGATAGAGATATTACAAACGACTTTTATAGACAGTCTAACTACATTTTAGTCACAGATATCATTGGAGTACGTCGTGAGGATATTTTTAACAAAATCAATCTCATCGTTTCATTCCCTTCAGGTATCGTACAGTTCATTTAGTCCACGACAGCGATGCCCAACATAATTCGACCTGGGGGCCATTTTAATGTGCGACACTCATGGCGCGGGCCACATACCGAAAATGTACAAAAACGAAATGAAATCAATATGAAACAATTTATTAGAAAATTTTGGATCAAGTGCTTACATTAATTAATTAATGGGATCAGAAGTTTGTCTCTTCTTTTTTTTTTAACGTATCGGAAACTGGCTTCATTTTTCTACATTGTTGATAGCGTTAACGTTACCAGCGACCCATTTTCGTATCTCTTATTTGTCCGTATTTCCATTGACCATCCAATCTCTAAACATAGTTCAACATACGCGGTTTGGATTGTGGATGCTGTCATATTTGTTTCATAATGATGTTAAAATGTTGCTTTTTTTTGTTTTGAAACAGCCACTCTTTACAAAACAAATATGTTGGCTTGTTATCATGTTGCACAACAAAATATAAAGATCCGTTCAACTTTCTTAGTAGGCTTTAAATTCAGAATTAAGTTGTAGTTTCTTTGGTTACCGTTTCATAAATGTAGCCAACACATGTTCAGAGACTCAGAGTCAAGATAACAGTCCATCAGAGAAAAAGTGATCGCCCTTACTTATAGAATTTAAAGCAACATTTTTCAATTTTTTGTAAATTTTGGTTTGTTTTGGAGTGAACGGCGATTTTTAACACTTTGTACCAACGTTTCGGCGGGCGGATGAAAGTACGTCGCGGGCCGGATGTGACCCGCGGGCCGTATTTTGGGCATTACTGGGCATCACTGGTCTACGATAAAAGTTTCAGTTTACTTGTTTAGTAGTGTAACTGTAGAACTTAATCTAATTTTCTTAATCTAAAACCTAGAGGCTAGATATAATCTATTTTATATACGTAAAATAATAATAATAATAAAATTAAAGCACCTTTGAATTCGCTGTTATTGTATAATTATAATTACGGCAACACTGCTGATCACGCCATGTTGGCTCTAGGCCTAGAAAAAGGCTCCAGCCAAAATTACATTTATTTATTTTTTAGTTTGAAAAACTATAATTTTCCACATTTTGCCAACGGGCTTATATTTTTTTTTCTTAGCGATATACATTTCAATTTACAGGAAAATAGTTAGTGTCGTTCCTCAATGAAGAAGTGACTTAAATAGAGATATTGTAAAAATTAAAGAATGTATACATTTTGATGTTTCTAGGAGTAACCCTCATAGTACAAGTGGGCATCAGAGCTCTGGAAATAGACTTAGAAGTGGACGAATCTCTCAGGGCTTTAACCAAAGGTCTCTTCGGAAACTTTAATGGAATACCCGAGGATGACTTTGAGCTACCAAATGGAACAGTGCTACCAAGTAATATAAGTGAAAAAGAGATTTTGGAACAGTTTGCCTCTTGGTGTAAGTCACTCTTACAAAATGTTTTCAAATGTTACCTGCAATATGCGAAATGTCTTAGCATGCTATTTAATTCCAGATTTCGCATCTTACCAAATTATTAAATTTTTATTACCTTTACTATTTTAACTGTGAATGAATTGACGTTGCTTTTAATGATTTAACTGAATAGAATTTAGCCCTTCTTATATAAATGGAAAGTGATCCTTAAAGGATTACGGGCACGACATGGCCTAAATTGTGCCGATGTGCCTAAACTCAAACTCTTGCCGGTAACATATACAATAACAATAGGATAAAGGGAGAAGGACTAAATTTGAAGGATATTGTTTAGAAGTTTGAGCATATGTGTCTTCTTACTTGATTAAGTTGAGATGATAGTATTTGTACTCACGAGTTCTAACTAAAGAAAACTTTCACAACAAAAATAAGTTAATCCGCCTTTTAAGAAAACATTTTATTTACAAGGAAGGGCACAGTCCACGTCGTCAAGCTAAACACGTTCATTCGTAATTCCTTCTAGAAGAGGTTTCTTTGTCCCGTAATTATATCTCTTTTCTATTTCGTTTTAAGTTTTTAATGTAACGTCGCGTCGTTAAGGAAATACCCGATTACTCTCAACTTGTACGCAATTATTTAGTCATATCAAAATGAACTGGTGAACTACTGGAATATAGGATACAAGAACTTCTTTCTTCTTTCATTCAATGTTTCATGTTGAGCTATTATTATTTTGATATAGTCAACTATAGAATATCTAAGACGTGCAGTGGCTGAGTGGTAAGGCACTTGGCTTTCGAACCGGGAAGACAGCGGTTTTTACTCTAGGAATCTTTAGAGTGCCTCCGTGTCAAAGCAGCTCTGACAATAATTAGTGAAAAAGAATGTTGTTGTGCTGGCCACGTGACACCCTCATTAACTGTGGGCCACAGAAACAGATGCATCATAGATCGCAAAGGCTGAAAGGGGAACTTTGTTTCACTTTACATTTACTTAGCTATAAGGATGAAATCTCAAACACTGTAGAATGTAGCTATTTTAAGCTAAGTGATTTGATTGATAAACGTTGCCCAATGATTATTAATGAAATAATGAGCCTGTCGATCTGAGTAAAGTTTATAAAATGGTTAAATAGTGAATCCGAGGACGTATACCACACAAATCAATCCTCTTTATACTAAGGGTGCACATGTGAAACAAGAACGTCCCTGAAATACATCAGCTTATAATGTGATTCAAGACCTTTAAACCATGTTTGTAAAATGTTTTACATGTTTCGGAAATTCCTTCAGAGTTGAAGATAGTTATTTCCTAGTCCAAACCTCCCGCAGGACGACGGGGGATGGAAGCGTGCAGGGTTTGAACCCGGGACCATCGGTAAATCGATACGACAGTCCAGCGTGCAAACCGCTCGACCAGGCAGCCATAGGGTTATATTATCAAACATGGTAACGTATTAATCATGTATCGATGTATTAGTAAAACTGTCAGATATAAGCAAAAAAATAATTAGATACAAACTTTCAACGCGTTCTTTTAACTATGGTATGTGTCAAAGTATGATAGTACTAATAAAGAGAAGATAATTGAACAATTGACGAGTTAAAAATGGTTAAATAGGGTAAACATTATTAAAGATGATTTAACAGGTTTAAAGGTGGATAGACAAAACTTAAGATGGGTAAAAATAGTTAAAGATGGTTACACAAATTTAAAAATGGATAGAAATAGTTCAAGATGGTTACAAGAAGCAATAGATATGTAGAGATAGTTCAGTATGGTAACACAAACACACAATTAGTACAAATAGTTAAACATGTTGCTTAAAGTTATAAGGAGATAAATATTGTCCAATTGCTGAAAAAGGTTGAACAGTCAAAGTAATATAAGAATGTAAAAGTTAAAGAATAAATATAGATAAATACTAATAGTTCGAAACAATACCACTTTTATTTTAATCCCTTTAATTTCTAATAGATTTTAGAATTCTTTTGCTCCTCCCCCCCCCTTTCCGAGTCTTTCTAAGTTGGTTTAAAAATCTTGTGAACCTGACCGAAACATAGAACGTATTGTGCTGATTACAGAATATCCTAATTACCACTCGACATTAATGGGTCACTGCATGCCTTGAAGTATCTCTGAGTAATGTACTTTGTAAATATTGAAATGAAAAAATAAAAATATTAAAAAACAAACAATGTCAATATTTGTAAAGCAATAGTTTCTTTTTTCCCCACATTGAACAGATAAAGTAACTCCAAACAACTCTGTATTCCTTTACGATCCTGGTGAAACTGCAAACGACTATCAACATCCGGACTTTGTTCCTATATTTATTGACAGTTTAAGCCAAGCTCAACTCGACAAGTCTGTAGCGTTGTGTGGGGCTGACAACAAAGAATGTATTTACGACTTCGCTGTCACTGGAGACGCTTCCGTTGCCTTAGCAACAAAAGCTAGAAGAGACGCAATACTCACACGAAAACAAATTTTATGTTAGTAGTTACCATTTGAGTTTTTTTTAATCTTTAATAACGATTTATAGACTTATATTATCATAAGACTTATTGTCTTCGATCTCATTTATAAAGCTTAGATCAAGTCAATGTTACTGTCTGTCTGCTTGTCTGTCCGTGTTACACAATTTTTGTACACGTTAGTTCTTCAACGCCCATGCTCGGATCGAGTAAAAACTTGCCACAATTATTGACACACACATGACGTGAATCAATATGAATATAGTAAACAATTGGAGTTTTCATTACTGATTATGCATTGAATTGTTGAACGGTAAAATAGGAAACTAATACTCCAGTATTCGCATATATGGCTAAATTTGTTAGGTTTAGTCTTATTAAATAATCGTTACCGTTATTTCGCCCTCGGCATTCTCAGGTTGATACTTTAAACAACTATTTATTGTATTTAACACAACTTGATTTAATAAACGAAAAATATTCAATTATTAAATTAAATATCAGGTGGCCGAGCCTTGCTCGGTTAAATAATTTCATATACCCGAAGTCATTTTTGGATTTTTTTTTATAATTATGAAAATGAACGATTGGATAAAGACTACTAATTCGAAAAATTTCTTTAGTATTCTGTTTGTTCTATATGTAAATTGGTACGTTCAGACATTTAATTTTGGAATTAGTATATTCAATTATGGCTTTAGTACGAAACATCGAGTGACGCAAATTTCTACGTTATTGGGGAAAACTTCAAAGACTTTCTTACAAGCCAATAATAGTAGGCCTACGATAGTTTTACGCTGTCTAGACTGTAGGAGGACTTAAGAGACTTGATATTTAATCGCCATGTACAATTACATATAGAACAAACAGAACACTAAAGAAACTCTTCAGATTATTTTACGGGATATGTGCCCTGCTCAGCCAGACTGTAAGACTATAAGAAGTTCATACCGGCTTTTGCCATCCATCTATCCCAGTGGTGCTACTGGTGCTACAGCCCATGGAAGGATATGGCCTGCTTTTACACATCCCTCCATTCAGATATCTTCTAGGCCTTTCGTCACCACACCCTAACCCCAAGTTTTTTACTGAGGTTTATAGTTAAATCAAAAGTGGCTGCAGCGTACGCAAACTCGTTGACCGCTTAGAATATTGTGTGTTGGTTTCCTTTTCGAGTCGATGTGAAGCTCGAAGTCGCAGATCCTCAAGTTTCCTTAAACGCTCCTCAGAATTTTCTAGTTTAAAGATATTACTAATGATTGCATTTGCTCTAGCTGAAGATGCTCTGGGATTTATCGTATTTGAAGACTGATGAGTCACTGTAGACAGGCAATTTATCGAGGTTGAAGGCTGGTGAGTGACTGAAGACTGGCAATTTATCGAAGTTGAAGAATGGTGAGTGACTGAGGACGGGCAATTTATCGAAGTTGAAGGCTGGTGAGTGACTGAAGACAGGCAATTTATTAAAGTTGAATCCAGTTCATTTAAAATCAAAGAAAGGCGAGGGACTTTAGCTGGATCAGCGTCATCGTTTCCTTCTCTTGAATCTTGGTTGAAGTTGAATAACTGGCGTTTTCTTGGCCTCGGCATCTTCCTAGTAGCAATAGTTTAAATTGTTTTTTTTTTATTTTAAAACAATACAATTGGTATACTATATTATACTACTGAACATTAAAATTACGAATAATAACGTTATGTCAATAAAATATTAACTTCACGTCAATAATAATAATAATAATAATTATAATAATAAAATTATTATGTTTATATAAATAATGTTTGTCTAAATGAATCTATATAAAAGACCTTCTAAAAAAAAACAAAGATTTAGATCGAACAAAATTATAAAATATTTGTCTTCTATAAATTTAGAGTGGAATTGGCAATGCTGTTACATCTAGATCTAGTCTAGGAAAAAAAGCGATTGAAATCTGGCTGAAATCCTATAGCTCAGACGTAGACGTCTAGATCTATTTGTTTTCCTGAAAAGTTGTGAACATCTTTTCTTCTAGAAATTACAACAGAAAACCTATTAGATTATTATTAGATCTCTTCAACGCCGCAAACCTCCTGCTATTAGGGAAGAATAACGGCGAGCAACATGGCGGTTTTTTCGACGGAGAACTGAGAATCTA
>JADKLZ010001913.1:23739098-23750807 GCA_021533235.1 Biomphalaria straminea
AGGTCAATACTGTCTATCTAGTAAATGCAGGCTAGGCCTAGGTCAATGCTGTCTATCTAGTAAATGCAGGTTAGGCCTAGGTCAATTCTTTCTATCTAGTAAATGAATGCTAGGCGTAGGTCAATTCTGTCTATCTAGTAAATGCAGGCTAGGCCTAGGTCAATACTGTCTATCTAGTAAATGCAGGCTAGGCCTAGGTCAATGCTGTCTATCTAGTAAATGCAGGCTAGGCCTAGGTCAATACTGTCTATCTAGTAAATACAGTCTAGGCCTAGGTCAATACTGTCTATCTAGTAAATGAAGGTTAGGCCTAGGTCAATTCTGTCTATCTAGTAAATGCAGGTTAGGCCTAGGTCAATACTGTCTATCTAGTAAATGCAGGCTAGGCCTAGGTCAATACTGTCTATCTAGTAAATGCAGGTTAGGCCTAGGTCAATACTATCTATCTAGTAAATACAGGATAGGCCTAGGTCAATACTGTCTATCTAGTAAATGCAGGCTAGGCCTAGGTCAATACAGTCTATAAACACGCTTGTTCTCCAACACCAAATCTCGGATCAAACTGAAAATTGTTCACAATTATTTCGTTTGGTTTGGTATCTCCAAAATAGGAAAGAAATTGTACTTGACTGATTTGGTGGTATAAGCTGAAATAGTCCCTCTATAGGTCACCTCTTAAGAGTAAGTTTGAAAGAAGCAATAGACTACTACACCATCTTCTGTTTACATAAGCACCTCCCTAGCAGAGTGGTTAGTATAACGGCTTGAACCATGAGTTCGAATTCAGGCCATTCCCTGCTTTCTTTTTATAAATGTTTGTATTACTTCTATAAAATTGCTTAGTTTTGTATTCCATCACTTACAATAGTTCATTGAAATGATCCAGCATTGAAAAGCAAACAATCTTATGTTTACTTTGTGTTACTTTGTAAGTAACCTACTTTTGTAAAGCTGTGTAGCTACTAGTTTATAGACGAGTCTTTTGTTATTAATTGGCTGTGTCGATATCGTATACCAAGTATTGCGCTTAACTATAACAAATGGAACATTTTCTTAATCTGCTTTTTAGCAAACTATTTAAAAAAAAAAAAAGTAAAACAATAATTAATACTTGAGTTATCAAGTTGTCAAGCTTTATTTTATAACTTTTATATCGCCGAACTCATATTTTCAACCTCTCCCATAATGACCTGATGATTTTCCTATTCTTTGCAGTGTATCTGACATGAACATAGAGCTCACACCAGGCTGTAACGATGACTATCTCAGGGTCATGGATGGTAACACAAGTGGTTCTAGAAGTATTGGACAGTACTGCGGTGACAGTCCACTTCTGGCTCTTACATCAAGTGGTCAATCGTTGTACGTGCTGTTCAAATCTGATGGCTCTATTAATGGCGGAGGTTTTAAGGCCCAGTTTATGATGTCATAAGGTACTTTTATAAGGACGAAATTGTATCTTAAAGCTACAATCAGCAGTTATCAATCAGCAGTTATCAATATCAGTTAACAAATATTGATTACCTAATCTTACAGAATCAATAGTTTATAAAATCTTTTTTTTTCCAAAAATTGTTCGTTTCACTGGGGGCGGGGGGCAAAAAGCCCCAATTCTTACTAGTTGCCCTATTTTTTTCATATCATGCCATTTTTTATGTGATTTTTAAAAATCGTTTTACCTATCGCTTAGTCTATCGGACTGTTAAAGCACCATGCAAGATTCGTTGACCGTCCTAATCCATTCCGCTTTCAATGGTAGGCTTGTCCAATCTTTTATGTAGTCCTCCCATTACTTTCTATGTCTGCTTCATCTTCTTTTTTTCTGGGACTGTTCCCTGAAGGAAGGTCTTTGCGAGCCCCGAAGATCTTGGAATATGGCCATATATTTGTAGCTTGCGTTTTTTTTTTACGATAGTTAGCAGGTCATCATGGGGGTCCAATTGCTGCAGTAACTCTGTCTGTAATCTCTTGGTATGTGATGCGGTCTTTAAATGTGAGGTAATTTTTGCTTTAAAAAAATTATTGTACCCCTTTTATACTTTGCAATTTATAGGGCAGATGATGTAAAGGTCATCTGTTTCTATGGCCTACGGTTACGTGTTATGTGGCCTTTCTTTTCCCTAACTCAATCAGGAATCAATTAGAGTTGGGTGGACTCATGAGCGGACTACAAATTGAGAAATTTAACTCTTTCTCTCCGAACTGACGATACCAACGTTGATTTCACCAAAATGTGGTAAATAATTAAGGAGAGAAAGAGTTAAAATCCCTGTTTTTACCGAAATTTAAACCTGGGTCCTCTCGGTTCAGAAGCCAAGTTCTTTCTCAATTCGGATTATAACGTAATCCATTTCTAAAGCCACCACCGAAACGTTCAAATCAACTCAAATCCCATCAAGGTGATTATAATGAAACATTTTCATTTTGTATACATTTTGGTTATACTGAAACCACTTGGATTGCGTTAACTAAAAGCTCTGTGGAACAATGTGTTTCGCTTCTTCTGACTTAATGTACATGTGGACACAAATAAACTCAACGCAAGGAATTTCCGTGTCCATAAAATTTATTTACTTTTAAGCGTCTTGTGATTTGTCAATCTACACAAGTTTTGTATTCAACTTTATGATATCTGCACTTTACTGTATTTCATCGTACTGATCTTCTACTGTAAACGAAAAAATGTAAAGGTCAACTGTTTCTATTGCCCACTGTAGGTTGTCATGTGACCAATACAACGACCAATCGTTTTTACCCATTTGGTCCTGGGTGAATTTCGAGGCGCCCAAAGATCCCGAAAAACAAAATCCCCGTATTCGAAACCGGGACACTGGTTCAGAAGCCAAGTGCTTTACCGTTCAGCCACCGCGCCTCATGCACTCACCTGCACTCAACTCTTTTCATCCTACATCAAGTCATATTAACTTGTACTGACTTAAGTCAACTGGCTTTAAACTTCACTCTCTGGTCTAGCTAAGGTTACAAACGCTTCTAGACTCTTGCAGAAACATAGTTCATTCCAAAAAGATCTCAAACAATTCAGGCGCCCTCTTTTTACACAAGTGCATTCCAGAAACGCTCTGACTTGTCACATCTGCAGCCGAAGTCACGCATGAATACCTCTACCTTTAAAAGTGTGTCCCCTTCAGACCTTGCGATCTATTTGGCAGATGATGTTAAGGTCATCTGTTTCTTTTGGCCAACGGTGAACGAGCAGGGTGTTATGTGGCCAGCACAACGACTAACCGCCTTTACTTCCCCGACTAAAGTCAGGTACCCATTAGAGTTGGGTGGACTCAGGGGCGCCCTGGAAATCCTGAAATTCCCAGTCTTCACCAGGATTCGAACCCAGGACCTCAGGTTCGGAAGCCAAGCGCTTAACCATTCGACCATCGCGCCCCCTTCTACCTTTGCAGCTAGTTAATATATAACAAATATATTGATTTTCGGTTTTCTATTTTGAGCAATGTGATAAAGACTCATTTAAATGTAATTTTATGCTAGAGGTTTAAGAATATCTAACCTACCAATTTCTTTATATCTCTGATTTGTTTTTCAGACAAAAGATAAAAAAAGAAGAAAGGAAAAAAAAGACCATTATCTTGTTTTCTTGAATTTGTTATAAGAAATAAAAATGGCAGTAAACTTTAATTAAAATACATTTGTAATAAACTAATTAAACCCTGTATTGTTGTTGTCTCTTTTTTTTTATTACAATTTATAACTTTGCCTAAAAAAAAAACTCAAAAAGAATTATAGAAGCTAATTTGTTATTCAACACGCTAAAATAAATTCGTACAAGCGATTCTTCACTAGAGTTATTAGACAGTGAAACGAGTTGCCTAAAACAAATTCATACAAGCGATTCTTCACTAGAGTTATTAGACGGTGAAACGAGTTGCCTAAATCAGCCTGGAAAACGAATGACTTCTAAGAGCTTAAAGTTTCAATTTCATTAACATAGAGGAGCAGGACAATCGTCTTCGGCTCTTTGTTCCTTGGCTGTGTCTCTTCCATTCATTGTTTAGTTCATGCACAGAATATTATGTATTGCCATGTAAGAGACAAAAAGAAAATTCTGAGACGCAAGTCAACAGAAAAGAGGCGCATTTCTAGAAAGGAACAATACCACGTCTAGTCGTTGGCCATAAAGTCGACAAACAAACCTTATTTCATCATGGATACTTTCTAAAAAAAATGTAAATAGTAATTGTAATATTTCGATCCGGTCGGTAAATAAGAGCGATAGCGATAAAAAGAAAATTAATTCCATTAGCCTGATATCATTGCTACGCAACGATTGATATCATGTTTATTTTGCTTGGAACACAAAAACCCTCAATAATTCTAGCCCTCATAGTCTATGCCCCTTTTTTTTTGGTTGTCTCTCTCTCTATTAATGAAGGGCCCCCAACTCCCTATTGTGAAATATGCACAACAACTTCTTAGGCCCATCACCATTGTATATTCTAATGAAACGCTGTCCTTGAATACTAAAAGCACATTGCTATACCTACTTCATAGGAAATATATAACTCGAGACCTATTAGCTTGGAGGCCAAGGCCTTAAAGGGAAACTCCGAAGGTTTTGATAATTTTGGATGTGTTTTAAATGGGTCTCATTCACCAATCGTAAACAAACAACATTGAACCACGTGATAATACTGATATAAAAACAAAAAAATAATGTCACGTGATAGCCATTGTGTATTATGTAATTAGTATAGAAGTGATAGAGAATCGCGTGGCTAAATGTTGCTTGATTACGATTGGTGAACGAGGTCCATAACAGATAGTGAATATATTATTCTTTTCATTTTTTTTTATAATAACTTAGTAATTGATTTTTTTTCTGATATTTTCTGCGCATCCAACATGGTCAGACTTTAAACGGGTTTCTATGTGACGTCAGAAAGACCTAAATGTGTAGAATACGTATATCTGGCCGTATTGTTAACATCAATTGGATTCGCAGCCTACATAGGCCTACATTTTCGGCACGGAGGGGTGTGGATGAAAATGTTGTGTTTTTTTAAACCCTAGACTTCCCTAATGTTATTTATTACACTGCCTAAGTATATTTATATGATTGCAGATATATACACTTTGATTTGAGTAGTAACAATTGGTATGATGGTATCTATTATACACTTGGGCACTATGAAAGATGTGTGTTTCTTACATTGTTGCACCAAATACAAGGATCTATTTATATATGCTTGGGGCGTGGTGGTTGGGTGTTTAAGATTTTCGTCTCGGAAGCTGGAGTTCTTAGTTCGAATCTCGGTGAAAACTGTGATTTTGAATTTCGGGACATTCAGGGCTTCCCTGAGTCTACCCAACTCTAATGGGTACCTGACTTTAGTTGTGGAAAATAAAAGCAGTTGGTCGTTGTCCAAGCCACATGACACCCTGCTCGTTAACCGTTGGCCAAAGAAACAAATGACTTTAACATCATCCGCCCCATAGATCGCTAAGTCTGAAGGGGAACTTTACTTTTTACTTTTAAACTTTTATTATTACCTCCCTTCGATTGAAATCTTCAAAAAAAGTGTCCACCTTCATATTTTTAACATTTTTATTGACTTGCTGTATAACTGAAAAGTATTCATTTAAGTTTGCAATCTCTTAAAAGAAATAGATCTAGTTATAGTTACATCAGGATCATGTAAGCAAAGAATAAAATACATTTTAGAAGTAGATCTACATGCTTAACTAACCATGTCATTCTGTATTTTCTCGCCTGACCACTTAGTATAACAACACTATCACGTGGCCATCTTGTCATGACCGACTCTACGTAGCCTACTTAAGTTCTACACTAACCATATTGACCAGTTTGTTAGAATCAATCGGACACACGAACTGCTAAGGGGGACGGGGAGAATGTGGATGAAAATGTTACTTTTTTTTTCTCGAGATGGTTATCCTAATGTTTTTAGATCAATAAATCTTTACCAATGACAATCATGTCTATAGACTGGGCAGTGACTAAGATTACCGCCAATGTAAGAATGAAGTGATACGATTGGTTAGATCTAGATCGCTTACAGTATTGTTAGGGGAGGTGCCGTATGCTCAATCTAAAAACAAAATCTCAAAGAAAACCCGATATTTGTTCTTGTTTTTTTTTTTTGGAGTTGTCAAGAATTTACTGATTAATTTATTAAATATAAATGTTTCTAAGCATTTAAATAAAGAAGGTTACAAAGACAGTTTGTATGGAAACACAGACTCAAACTCGGCTACCGAAGTGGCGCACCCAGGCAGGTAAAAAGGCAAGTGCAATATTTTCATAAAGAAAGTCAGAATGATATTTTATCAAAGGCAAATGACAGAGAAGAATGAAAAAGAAGATTGACAAATCTTGTGTTGTGCCCTAAGGGTCCAGTAGACCAAGGGATAGATGAACGTAAAGGTGTAGTTATATGTAGGCTTAAACCTAGCCTAACTGATTTCATAAAATGATTATCTTATTGATCTAATTGTTTTGCATAGGGTCAATCTATTTTTCAAAGCCTCGAAATAGCAAGGTTAAAAAGACAATTTGTGTTGAAACACAAACTTAAAATCGGCCCCAATATTTTCAGTATTTTCAGAAAGAACATCCGAATGAAATTATATCAAAGACAAATGACAGATAAGAATGCAGACAGAAGGTTGACAGATCTTATGTAGTGCCCTAGCGGTCCAGCAGATCAAAAGATAGGTGTAGGTCAGTGGTCGGCAACCTTTTGAGTCGAAAGAGCCAAAAATTACAATTTTCACAATTTTAAAGTTTTAAAGAGCCGCACTTTTTTCTATGATTTTTTTTTCAAGATTTTTGGGTTTGTTTTTGAAATCGCGAAACAGTTCTTCAGATGCACATAGGAAGCAGTCTTTGGCATACTCACCATCAGGGGCGGACTGGATGTCAACATCGGCCCAGGCATTTCTATACAGTACATCATATGATGGGCCTCCTATTACAGGCCTATCTGTTCAAATCATTATGTTATTTTTTTATGTATCAATAACTGTATGCATGCTCTATATCTTAATATGAAACATTGGCCTAATGTTGCTTTGTATTCGCTATGTTTGTAGGCCCTAAAATGATGAAGCCTACTAATAGCACTGTCTTCGGATGTAGGCTAATACATTATTTTTGAAAATGTGTTTGATTAAATTAATATTAGACTGTAGTCTGGAAAAGATATTTTTAGCACGACGCTCATAAAGCCCCTTGTATATGAGAATATTAGAAAACCTTTAATAATTTAATGCGTGCCATAGTGGCATTCATGAGGCCCTTTAGGACTATTTGAGTACCGGCCCACTGGGCATTTGCCCTGCCCAAATGCCCTTATAGCCAGTCCGTCCCTGCTCACCATCTATAAATGGTTGGCCTTTCTGTGCAATTTCTAGTGGTACCACAAAGCTTACCAGATTAGCATTACTTGTAGATTGCATATAAGATTGAGAAGATAATCGCTTCTAACTCATTTACTTGAAACAACAAAATTTATGTAACAGCCAAAGCACGCAGTCTTGCGTCGAAAGCGAATTGAAACCTACATAGAAACATTCCACGATGGCGTCCATTCGAGAACTTCTGACGGACTGACAACATTGACGACGCGTGTATTTGGGAGGGGTGTGGTGAAAAGCGAGTACAAGTGGCTGAGAGTTAGAATCTGTGCCTAACCCTCATTAAGCTATTCAGAACTAATTTAAAAAATGTTTCCATAAAATTAATAATATTTGCGTGTAAAACTAAAGAGCCGCAGCTTCACACCCAAAGAGCCGCATGCGGCTCGCGAGCCGCGGGTTGCCGACCCCTGGTGTAGGTGAAAGTTAAATTAGATGTGATTCTGGACCGACTGATGTAATATAGCCTAATAGATTCGCTAATTCAATTTCTTTATTCCTTAGATAGCAAATACTTTTATTATGGATCAATTACAAACTTGAAACTAAATGAAATTTATAACATTATTAATTGTCTTAAATTAGGTTTGATTTATTATGCATACTAATTAGGTTTTTCTCTATAAAAAAAAACTGCTTGCATAAATGATTTTAAAAAATTAGATTTTGAGCTTTTAGAAAAAAGAAGTAGCCATTGCATCAAAACTTTGAATGATCTATATTATCGTGATGTCAGATTTTCATTTTCTCTTTTACTTTCTGAGCACTAAACGGTACGGACGGACAGACAGACAGACGGACAGACAGACAGACAGACGGACAGACAGGCCACACAAAACTAATAGCGTCTTTTCCCATTTCGGGGGCCGCTAAAAAATTCGTAAAAAAAAAGAATTCCTTAGTTAAGTGTGTTATTAATAGTAAATAGCCCTGCAGTTCACGCGATAATATGAAAAAAAATACTTATCGATTGCTGTTTCAAATTATATTCAACTTATATTCATATTAAATAGATTTTTTTTTCTCTTTGAGAAAAATAATAACCAATTTTTTGTGAATGTAGTAGTTAGTATTACAAAACTCACATACCTTTGCATAAAAAAAAATTACCAGAATCCGGTGCTATTTGCACAAATGCATTAAAATATGATATGTAAGCAATCTACCTTATTGTAAAAATGGTGTATTTGTATGAAAAAACTGCTTGCATAGTTAATTTTAAAATTAAAGTTTTTAGTTTCAGAAGAGAAAGAAAGTAGCTATAGAATCAGAACTTTGAATGGTCTAAAATAACATAATGTCGGATTTTCAATATATTTTCTAGTTTACGAGATCTAAACGGACTGATGGACGGATATTCCACCCAAAATAATAGTGTCTTTTTCCCTTTGGAGACCACTAAAAAAGGTAGATGGTTGGCTATTACACCTTTTTATGCAGAATTTAAATGTCAATAACTGAAATTTGTAACACCATTGGAATTTCCCACATCCAGCTCGTTCTCACAAAGGAGCTATACCATTGAATGTTTCAAACCTGGAAATACAACAATTGAAGAAACTAAGAAATACTTTTCAAATATTTTATATTGTAATGACTGTCACTTTCCAGGCTCCCAGTAAGCACAACCAACTCAAACATTTTACACATCAGGGGGCCCAAATAAAGTAACAGTTTAATGTCAAATAAATCAACAGCCAATAATGTACAAGTGTACACTGTTCAAATACTCCATCGTTGATAATAATACCGTCGTATCAACTTCTGTACCGCCGTATCAAATCTTGTACCGCCGTATCAACTTCTGTACCGCCGTATCAACTTCTGTACCGCCGTATCAACTTTTGTACCACTATATCAACTTATGTACCGCTGTAAAAATTTGTGTTATGTGCATCAACTCTGTACTGCCGTATCAACTTTGTACCGCCGTATCAAATTTTACTGACCTTTCTGTCTCATCCCGTACTTGTAATGAATCAACACATCTAACAATGAACATGTAATAAACCCAGATAGATTCGTATGTCTAACAAAATCAGCCCTAAAATGTGGGTCTTTTATGGGCTTTTTATTTAAATCTTATCTGTTTATATTTATGACAATGTTTAAGGGTTGAATACTGTTAAAGACATCAATACAAATTTTAAAGAATAAAATCACATCAGAATTCAGTTAAGTTGTAGCCTGAGAGACTGAAATCCTCTCTAGCCAATGCGATGGACTGATTGACCGATCGTCTATCGCTGATCTGGGGCTATTTGCGTAGGCTGTCTACACACATGCCACTATCCCCATCTGTGCTACCACCAGGTTTATAAGAATACAAGTAACGTAGTCATGCATGCATCAATTCAATTCTCTATATGGTATCCTGTTCGCCAAGGCTAACTAGCGTCACTTATCTGAAGCTTACTGTTTTGTTGAGTGCGATCTATATATTTTCAGAGAGTCGACCACTGTGGCATCTCCTTCAAGTTAAATATAAATATGTATACTTAAAATGACGAGTACTCATTGCACTATAGTATTACACCCATAACACTAGTAGGGCCTACACCTTTTTGATTTTCTAAAGTATTATACCTAATATCTGAGCCACACGTGAATTGGACTGGTTGTCACAGGCTATTTGAGACACATGCTGTTAGGAACTATTGTATATATAGTGAATTGCTTATATCCATTAGGCCTACCACTTCAATACCTTGCAGACCTTCGTAATAATTCATTGCTTGGCTATGCAATGAGATTTTAACTGAATGAGAGTGGATTTGAATGCCTGGATCATATGATTTCAACTGTATAGAAACATTGTCTCATATTGTCTTTCATGTGTCAGAGTATATCAAAAAAAAATAAAAAAATATTTTTATTATAATAATAAGGCTTGTCTTCGAGTCCGAAGATTAGTGAGGAATACAGTATTTCCCGTGGCTGTGCAGCCCCAGCTGTGACCTACATATTTTGCTACATCCAGGGCAAGCAAAACCATTGTCCGCAGGTGGTCTTCTGTGCCACTGTGAACTGGTATTGGTCTGCGTGAACCGATTATCACTTTAAAAATACTCTGCTCAGGCTGGAGGCAATACAGTAATTTTTCTTATAACTAATTAGAAACATTTTAGCACCTGATAAAAATTAAATAGAAAATAAGAAAAAAATAGACTTTTTCCAAATTTCCATTAATGTTTCATATCTCAGTGGTCTTTAACAGAAACAAAACAAATTTTAAAATTCTTCAAAATTAAAGCTGGTAAACTAAATATTGAAAATTATAAAAACAGCGTTAGAAATTGAGTTCTGCACATGGGCGCCCGCAGGATTTTTTCCAGGGGGGTGCAAATTTCCGTCTACGGAGAATAATAATGAAAGGAACTGGTTTTCTCCCCCCTCCTCATATACGATAATAAGTTACCTGTAAATATTTGTTTCAAATTAAATATTTAACATTTGAACAAACAATTTACTTTACGCGTTGTTAAGCTTATCCGTTCTGTTTATGCCTACCTACGGTCGATCTAACAGAAAATGTTAACAGCGAATTGCATTTAACATCCGCCAAACGAATCATCTCAAAATTGTAACTGGGTTCTTATTTCTCACTCCATAGTGTCTCAAACTCAAAGGTAAATATGAAACTTGTTTTTCATTGATCCTTGCCTGAACTCAGTTCTGAAAGCTAGTCATCACGCAATCTTGGCCGAGTAGTATATGCATGTCTAGACTATACTAAATGTATTCGCTGACAATGACTTTAGACACAGACTGTGTTTCTCTGAACAGGAACAAAACCAGTAACTTGTTCTCAAATACGATCGCCATCAACAAACAAACCGAAAAGTGACTCAGATATCTGCAGTTTCATCACCAAAATACCCATTAAATGCTGATGCTCGTATTTTTGTTTTTGTTTTTGTTTTTGTTTCTTGCTTTTGCCATTGCTCCATTAATTCAAATAGTCGTTTTGCCTAGCACGATTCGATGTGATGGCATTCATGGCATATCTTTCCACCCACACATGTCAGCTCTGCAAGGGCCGTTATCTTCAGCTGCAATGATTAGGTCATATCCGACCATTCAGTTTGACGACGGAGTCAACAAAAAGCTAGCTTAGCATTCATAATACTCTCCCGACTTGACTACCTGCAACGCCTTGCTAGCATCTATATCTGATGACAAAATAGCAAAGCTGCAGTGAATTCTGAATAACGCCGCACGAATAGCCCATCGGAAAACAAGAGTATATTCTGCTTTTCTAAAAGCGAAAAATCTAATTTTTTAAATCCATTTTTTTTT